>JAVQKC010203012.1:0-10714 GCA_036025475.1 Philypnodon macrostomus | reverse complement strand
AAACAAAATGATGGATCAGTTTCAACTTTTGCACACAGGTACATATCAATTTGGGTACTTCATTGCTCGCTGCCAAAGGTTGTCCAGAGTCCCATAGGGGTCATAAACATGGGGGCACTCAATTAAAGTGCTTCAGGGCATTAATTAGTTAAATAATTAATTGTCATTGAAGTGCCAAACTCAATCCAGATTCAAGATCCGTTTTGCGTTATTGCGTTCATTAATATTCATTGTAGAAGTACCAAAATCAATCCAGTTCATCGTCTTTATGATATGTACCTGTGTGAAATTTGAAAGTGATCTGGCAATTAGTTTTTGAGTTATCGTTCACCCATAGGATTTGCAGACGCGCATGCGGACCCTTCCCATGTTTGTCATGGTTTGGGGGTGGGGGCCTCTTTTGCTCGTTAACAATATAAAAACCCTTAGAAATCACACAATGTCTGATTATGGTGCCCGTTGGTGCCAATAGCAGACGTATGGGGCTGGTTTGCCAATATACATCTTGTTGTCAGGTACGACAGTGTGGGCCTAGTTATTATTTTACTTCAGTCCCTCCCATAGCCTCTACAGCAACATCAAATCAGAGTGTATGGGTTATCACTTTGACTTGAGTTTTTAAGTGTCTGTCAGCCCTCACGAACTCTCATTTGATGTTTCTGTAGAGGCCAGGGCGGGACTAAAGTAAAACTCGGCTGCTATTGGTCAAGTTTTTCAAACATTTTAACAGGTTTTCTTCTTTTAGAAA
Source organism: Philypnodon macrostomus (assembly GCA_036025475.1). Lineage (NCBI taxonomy): Eukaryota > Metazoa > Chordata > Actinopteri > Gobiiformes > Eleotridae > Philypnodon > Philypnodon macrostomus. The sequence goes on along the minus strand of JAVQKC010203012.1, from coordinate 9,966 downwards.
ACTTCCAGACTACAGCTTTAATTTGATGCAGTTTGACTATTATTTTTTGCTTCTCTGTATGTCTAGAGTTCTTGAGAGAAGAGGTGGTGGTGCTGCTCACGGCTCAGTTCATAACTCTCTTCAATCAGACGGCGCTGGAGGTGAGAGACACTGCTGTTTGGATCCATCAGCAGAAGGCTTCCAAACTTTTCACACAGTGTCAGAGAGTCTTAACCCAGGCTTCACTCAACTCTGCTGCTGGGAGCTTTCCCTAAAAACACACTTTATATAAAATGAGTTACTCAAGTGACTGGATATTGCTGGGTTGCAGGTGACATCACAGCATTCTATAGCCCATACATTTTAATGGGAGATGGGGGGCAGAGAAAATGTTAATTTGCAGATCGTGTGTGGGGTTGGATAGATATAGGGGAGCAATGGGCCATGTCACTAATAAAAATGATCAAATTCAACATTTGTGGGTTTTTTGGAGGGATATTTCCTATAAAAATCCCATATGGTTAATACAGAATTCTAGCCCCTGCCCCCCATCTGAGGGTATGACATTATCACATTCTAGAACCTGCAACCCAGCAATATATGCACTGGCCACTTTATAAGTTAGAGCATCACTTTCTTAAAGGGTCATCTGATATCACATTGCAACAAGCCAATGAATTTGGTCCTACATATGTTCAAGACACACATTCAAACAAAAGAAAAATGATTAACTGGTATTTTGACATATTGACTTGATTGTACATCACTTCTCAATATTTACTGTTCTATAGAGCACCATACCATCAACATTCAGACAGTGGTGTAAGAATTTCACTGAATTTACTAACTTAACCTGGGTTCAGTTGCAGTGTACAATGGCTAATCTTGATAAGGGTTTACTGCCATCAACACAGAACCAATGCAGTCTTCTATTATATGTCATTTAATCCTTATTATTGCATAAACTATTATTGCAGGTATGAAAATCTAAACTCAATGTCAAAATAATATTATTAGGCTATAGACATCTTGCAATGCATTCTTTCACTTTCTTGTTCCATTAAATCTACAAAAAAGAGCTAAATAATTTGATTGTACTGGGTTAGCTTGAACTATACATTCAATACTTGCAACCCACTCACACTGAATTATAGATTAATACATTAATGCTGGAAATAAACCACTTGTGTTCAAAGTAAACCTTAGTGATTCAAGTTCTGATAAGTTAATGCTGCTAGTATACTATCATGGCCTGGTCTAGGGTTATGTAATCCCATTTCAATATCAAAACAGCTGTGGTCCTTTGATGTGGACTGAAGAGATCCTTGTGGGTGCTTGTTTCAGATTTAATAAGGCTCTCTCTGTTCCTGACTGTATCGAACCACCTGACCTTGGCAATGTCTTTCTATCTACACAATTCTCCCCAGACAATGGTAACTCCCATGACTCAGCGTTACTTCAACTTCGGAGAGTTGGGCAACAGCCTGATGTACAGTTTGTGCGGCGTGGAGGTCATCCTGGGCTTCTTCTTCGTTCGATGGCTGAGCAGGAAGGTGTCGGATCGTGCGATGTTGGCTGTGGGGCTGGTGATCTGCAGTGGCGCTTGTATCTGGTGCCTCATCTTCCTGTGCGAGCTGAGAGGTAAAATGATTATAATACATTTTTTGATACAGTATTTCTGTCTTTATCGATATGACAGTATTGAAACAGGAAGTCAAGGAGTGAATTTTGAACACACTTTGTTTATAATCTTACCTTTTGTTGGTTAATTCAATTCAATTTTATTTGTATAGCCCTATATCACAACACAGGTGCCTCAGAGGGCTTCACAAAAAGAGATGTATGTAAACAATAAACAATAAACAGGGTCATTGCAAACAGTAACATGTTAATAGACAATCAATAAACACACAAACAACAGGACTGTCCCAGGACGTCCCCTGTCCTTAGACCCTCCATCGCGGCAAGGAAAAGCTCCAAAAAACCCATTTATGGGAAAAAGAGAAATCTTTGGGAGAACCACATGATAGAGGGATCCACTCCCAGGACGGACAGGCTATAGATGTGTCCAGGACTGATGGATGATGTCCTTGTGCTGAGAGAGCTCAATATGTGTGTATGGATGCAGCAGGTTTAGGGGTACATCCGGATGAATGGGGAGATAGTAGAAGGGAGAATCCAGATGAATGAGGAGATGCAGCAGGTTTGGTTGGGGGTGGGGGGAGAGACGAGCACAAAGGCAGCCAGCTATCCACTGGACATTTTTTATAGGTTTATATTATTATACATTTGATTTATTATTACTATCTGCCTTTATCTTTTCAACAGGTAAATCCAGATCATATTGTCATGGCTATTGTCGGCGTTGGCTTTGATGACCAATCCTTTAGCACAGATGACAGCTATAGCCATGTGTTCCTGGACTCCCAGATTCCCACTGTCAAAGGAGAGTACTTCCAAAGAGGCCTGCGTCTCCGTAACCAAAACATCCATCTCCTCGATCGATCCGAAAAAGTCCTCATCAACGTGGGCGGCATCCGATACGTTTTTCCCTGGACCACACTGGAAGACTTCCCGAAATGTCGTTTGGCACAATTACGACGTTGCACCACGCTGAAAGAAATAGCAGAATATTGTAACGACTATGACCAAGTGCAAAATGAATTCTTTTTTGATCGAGATCCTTTAGCTTTCAGGGCAATTTTTACATTTCTAGCCAAAGGAAAGCTGCATCTTATTGAAGAAGTTTGCAGCGTGGCCATGCATAATGAATTGGTATATTGGGGCATTGATACAGCCTATATGGAGCCATGCTGTGAGCACAGAATGATGTACAGAGTGGAACAAGTGGTTGAACATCAGAGGAAAGAGGATGAGTGGTGTCAGAGGAGGAGAGAGATGCTCGCTGTGGTGACCGGTGGCAGTTTTTTCCATAAGTTTGGAGAAGCAGTAGAGAATCCGCACTCGGGACCAGCTGGGAAATTGTTTGCCTTCCTGTCAGTGTTGATGGTGGTGGTCACTATGGTGGGACTATGCGTCAGTACAATGCCAGATCACAGGGAGGAGCAGGCAGCGGTGGGTATGAAGAAAAAGTGAAATAATAGCCTAATAGTTTTGAAAAGTAGTTTAAAAGTCTTGCGAAATCCCCTTCAGTTTTATCGATTTCCCAGTGACACATATTTTGGCCCCGACCCTTCCCGTTTGGAAACCACAGGTGTGTAATAATGCCAGACGATTACTTGGGAACTCTCTAGATCTTTGTGTTTGGTTGTGGGTGGCCCTTTTCATTAACTATGGGCTCATAAGACATGGACTGACCACTTACTATTCACATCCAATCACTATGGGTCTTTGGGAAGAAGCCAGGAAGTAAGAGAACCACACAGGGAAGACTCAATGAAACTGTCAGTCAAACAATCCCCCATGCTTGGTGAGGTAGGAGCACTCCACTTCCAAACCTAATCCAAAAAAAAAACAACATACACGAGTTTATGATTCCAAATGAATGAAAGAAGATTAGCAGCCATTTAATTAAAGCTTTGCAGAATTACACTTAGCCACAAATGCTAATCTCCTAAATCCACTTATACGTCATCATTATATGGGGTTAAGTGTCCTAATGGTTTGTGGGCTAAATCCAACTTTATTAAAAGGTCTATAAGTGAAAGCAACTTATCCTTGATCATTTTATTGGGCTGTGTTATTTTTTTCTAAATGAATTTTCAGCCTCTTCCCGTGGACCCACCACCCGCGGGAGGTACCATAAAGGGCTGGTGCAATGTGGATCGGGCGGTGGTCGAAGGCGGGAGTTCCCTGCTTAGACTGCTGCCTCTGTGACCCGGTTTCGGACAAGCGGAAGAAAATGCATGGATGGGATGGAAGTTAGAGAGGTTAGTGAATATATTGGTAAGAGAAAAGAAGCAGGAATCTTAGTGGAAAACCAAACCACCAGAGTGAAAGATAGTAGCAAAGAACTTGCTGTGACGACCCCTGAAAGCAAACAGCAGAAAGAACAATGTTAGGAACAATGTGGTGAATTATGGTCAAAAATACAATATTCATTCCCAGGTGCGATAATCATAATAACTTAAATTCATATAACTTTTCAACAATACATTCAAGTTACCATCATACATTCCCAAAAAAGCAGTAGAGAAGTGGTATCTTGGCTAAAACAGACTTCAAAATATTATATTTAATAGAAACGCTGTTAAAATGGATTTTGAATTACTAGACCCACCTACTATGACTAATAACTACTCATTAATGCTGAACAAAGTATACCCACATGCAAATTTCAAAAAGGAAATATGCAGGTACCAAAATGGGGTCATGAGTAAGGTCATTTGGTATAAAACAATCCTTTGGACTTGAAAATAGAATTGGACCAGAATACTTTGCATTTAAGCCATACAATCCTCTAGTAGACACTTGGAATTGGAAGTAAAAGTTGTGGGTATATGCAAATTGTGACACATTCATGAATTCTTGTTGATGTGAAGGGCGATGCTAAAACTTTCAATCACCAGAACCGTAGCAGACGATAGAAGATAGATGTTTACATTTATATGTAAACTTTGCTCTCCGCCATATGTTAAGTGGGAATAGCACACCACACATTTACATGCATTATCATTTCATTTGGTTAAACTTTTCAACATGTTGGACCCCTGAAAACACTACAGCAGGGTTTATGTTTTAAAATAATGCATTTTTCTATAATATTTCAGAAAACATAGGAGATAAATGATAGAGCAACACAGTGTACAGTAGTGGTGAACATTTGCCATGAGTGAGTTTGTAAATGTTGGAGAGCTGCAGGCGAGTCATGAATTATTCAAAGTGATTTAGTATTTGTCACTCGGCAGAATGGAAGTTCATGTAAGCAGCCTTAAAACCAAAGAGTGCTCAGGCTTTTTTTTTGTTATTAGATGCACAAGCATACTGAATAGTGTTATGTTTTGATGTGAACTTTAATGGTAAATACACATAGGATTTGACTGTGGCTGGTGGGATGTGGAAATATTTAGTTTTTCTCTCAAGCAGAAATAGGTTGTATAACAAGAATAATGTTGGTATATTTTTGCTAATAATAATCTTACCTGACTGCATGTAGTCCTATAGATAGCCTTAGCTCAATCATTTTCACGCTAAGTACCACCTCAGGTCTAAAGCGGGTTTTCAGCCGAACTAAACCAGGTCTAATTTAGTCAAAACCAATATTCCAGAGCTGGACTAAACTTGGGTCTAAACCAGTTCTTAAACAGCTCTATACCAAGGACCAGGACTTATCTACTAAACAATACCAAAATCATTGAACCATTGTCAAACCAAGGCTGGGGAGACATCAAATAGTAATATTCATTCATTAGCCATTCTAAATCAGACTTTGGCTATTTTATGTTGAAAAGCTATGAGCCATCACAATATATTCATCAAAGTAATAATGACAGCTGCTTTATGAATACCTGCTCATTTTATTTCAAAAGTGTATTCCACGTTCTATTATTCAAAATTGCCATGAAGCATTTATATAAAAATTGCATTTATCGGCTTTTGATATAGAAATAGCAAATTCTCCAGCAACAACAACAACAAAAACAGCAGCAGTGGGGACATTGCGTAAGCCTTCCAAATGTGAAGAAGTGAAGAAAAACAAAAGTTGGTGGAAGTTTGAAACATCCCAAAAGACATGGAGCTGCTCTGAGGTTATCGCTAATGACGGGTTAAGTCTCGTTTCATGTCGGAGTTAAAGCGGCAGTGACCATGGATCAGACGGTTGACATCTGAAGATCGACTTTAGCATACAAACCGCGTGTCCCCATGCATTATTCATCAAGCTACCACTGTTCTCCATTTTGTGCATGTGTTATTGTAGCTACCAAGCTGCTGCAAAGAAGAGGCACAGAAAAAAAGGAGAATAAAAAGTTCCATTTGCTGTATCCAGGAACGGTTTTAACAAATGAAAACTATTCTCCAACTAGGTGAAATAATGCTTTGTCAGTAGGCTTAGGCATTTCTCACAAATTGAAAGCTACTGTGGGGTCACTAAAATTAATAATTTTCCAATGATTTCACCGTAAAAATTGAGTTTTAAAAATGACTTTGGTGTAGGCAGCCTGAAAGCTACAAGAAGCAATATAAGAACTGCATTTGAGTTGCTTTATTTACCATTTGTCAGCAAACACACAGACAGCAATGTTCGCCTGTGGCCTCTCCAATTCTTGGTAAAAAAACCATGTGGTGCCCCATCAGACCCATCCCACTTGACCATATATATGCAATATTCACACGTCAAACTACTCAGTGGCATGGAGTCAGCAGAGGACCGATTATGCAATATTATTGTGTAAACAGGACACAAAATACACTGCTTAGAGTCTGTAATCATGTAGGTGTGATGCACTCAGGTGAACTCCTGAAAGCCCTTGACAATGCATAAAACGGTGAAATGAGTAGGATTAATGCTGTCCATTCAGCACCATGCTTTTGTGCCTGTGTGGCAGAAAGAGGACAAATACAGGAAGGCTATTATGTATGTAGTGCTGTGTCTACTTTTCCATACACTTTCCATTGAAATCATGTGCCATATGGTAATTTGATGCAGCCTCAGCACTACGAACAATATAGTGCTTTTATATGTTGGCGATGCACTCACAATGCTGCATTAGCACTTATCAGGGTTCAATTCATTTCATGTCTGCCACTTTCTTCCTGTAAAATATGGATTATAAAACCTAGATGCATCAATTTAAGTGTCATCAACAATAATGTTTTTGTTTTGTCTTATCTCTGATGGCAAAGCTACCTACTCTGCAAACACTGAAGTCCCAGCAAGCCCATTTAATTAACACATACACTTTTACACCAAAAGTAGCCATAAAAGCACACCTATAACAAGAACATTGTTTGTGTTTGTGTGTTTGCTTTAGATCAGGGGTTCCCAAAGTGGGGACTGGGACCCTGTGGGGGTTGCTAAAACCCAACTTGTCGTCACGAAAGGATTTTTGTAATAAATTGCATGTTAGTCGTAACTGTAATGTATTTTAAAACAAGCTAAATCAAACATCACAAAAGCTTTTATTTTTTAACTTCTTCAGGGGGCAGGGGGTCCTGGGGCTTTCTGGTCATTATTTTGCGGGTCCCCTTCTGAAAAGTTTGTGAACCCCTGCTTTACATGACTACCCTCTGAGTTGAATACTGGACATTGAGGCTATATAGATATAAAGTGTTCAATGTAATGATGTAGATGTTTATAACAGGATTCTTGTTAGGATACTTTTTGAGCCCGGTTGTGCAACTAATTCATTCCAAACGTGTTTCCATTATTTTTTGCAGAAGTTTGTTACTTTTTGGGCTGTTTCAATTGAGAAAGGCAATATCCCCAACACCCAAGGTGGCATACTCCAAATTGTATTGGCATCTGGCCGAGATAATGAGCAAAAGCATCCTTGCATGTTTTCCAAATCCAGCTGGTTTGTATTGTCCAGTCTGTTGAGCAGCTGATTGCCTGTCAACTGTCCTTAAAGAAAAGCCCAGTGTTAGTGGAGGGAAAGAAAAGTGCATAGAGCTGTATCTAGAGCTGGCTCTCTGGCAGCCTCTTTATGCACACGTCTCCCATGGGATGTGGTACGGTTGCATTAATGTCACTGTGATGCCTGCACACACCACATGTTTACTGGACCATGTCTGACTTCTGCCTGAGGTTAAAACGTTGCATTGTACTCCTTTAATTAAAACAGGTTCAGAGTCCATGTGAAAACAGAATGAGTTGTTGTGGGGTGAATGAAGCTCCCCACCAACCTTGTGCATCTCTCTTGTGAAAATATCGTCTTGCGAGATTGAGTGCAGTGACCTGGTGTCTCTGGCCATGGAAGTTTCAGGTCAGGTAACAGGTAGAATGAGAAAAACAGATTGATTTCAACAGGCTTTTACAGTATGGTGAGAGCTTAAAGAAGTGCAGTTGAATGTGTAATTACCATAATAATAAAGTTTTATGTTTTTGTGTTGGCTTTTTGTATTATAAAATAGGGATTTTTTTCTGTAACTGTAGAACTATAGAAAATGGCAAAAAACAACTATCAAAATAACAACAACTAACTACTACTACAACAACTACAATTACAACTACAACTACAACTACAATTACCACAACTACAACTAGAACTACAACTACAGTACAGTGTAAATGTTTAGGCAGGGTGGAGAATATGCATGTTAGGTAAAAATATGTCATTAATTTAGCTAACTTTCATTGAAGCCCTCAGCTTCTGCACTCAAATGTTTCCTGGACCACATCACTGAGGCTCTCGTGGCCGTGAGCTGACTGACCGTGTCACCTGCCACCTGCCTCCACAGCTGCTCTGCATTTGTTCATAAATGCTCTTCGTGCATGTTGAGCTTTATGAGACACATCCAATGATTTTCTGCTCTGTTGGCTTTTGGTACCTCACTGCGACATTGGCGTTCGTCTATGTATGTTAGTGTGACTGTGACTCCTGGTGGTCAAGAGGGGTTGTAGGCAACGAACGGCAACGTGACTATTTTTTTTTTACCATTATCATTGCTGTTATTGTAACTACATTTATTCTCAAAAAATAAGGGTAAAGCCTGAAAGATAGTAGGGTCATCTACTAAATGGGATTTTGACGTATATGTCCCAGCTCTTTTCTTGTTGCTGTGCCCTTGACCAAGACAAAACTCAATTTAACCTGTACTGCATGCCAACAAAAAGAAAACAAAAAATCTCATTCAAGTTTTGGTAGTTAGCATGTTACTATACATAATCTAGAGTGTCAATGTTTACTAGTCCAAAAAGGTCCAGATGGTCATTAGGAGTCTTTTACACATAAAATATTTACAAAATATTAATAAAAATAAAAAAAGACAAGCTATTGCTATAGTAGGTGAGGTAAGCACACAAACACTAAAAACCCAACAAGAACTATAGATTGTATTCTGCTGTAAGTTGTTCCAAGTTTACTCTGCAGAGATGCTCAAGGCATTCTTCCAAAATTGCTGTGTGCTTAGGGAACACTGTCTAAGCACCAGCCAATTACCTCAACAGCTTACCTAATGTTACTATTGCATAAACTGAGACAATGCATTGTGAAACTGTATGATTCAAATGCCTGAATTTACTATAATGTCTAAATTGCTACATGGATTCAACTGACCACAACAATGAAGCTAACGAGAATAAGATAATATCAAAAACCATTCAGGCTATAATAAAATCTAATTATGCATGCCATACCAATATAACATTCTTGTATGTGATATGCTACAGGCTTCAGTGAGGAAGGAGAATGATTAGAGCTGCAAACTGCCTTGATGGGGGCTGAAAGAGCGAATCAGAGGCATCTTGGCAAGCAGCTGGAGGGTGATCAGGAAAGGCTGGTGAAACTGGCAGAGAACTCTGAGATAATGGTGAACTGAGGAGAATGAGCCAAGAGTCCAATCAGAAAATGAGCGTGGTGAAAAGGGTGATCAGCACCACGGTCCTGAACTGATTTGTGACATGGGTAAGCTGCGTAAGAGCCGTGATTGTTCAGAAAACTCAGTTGATTTAAGAGCTAACATGTGTTTCTCTTAGCAATCACATACAAGCGTTATAAAGTCAGTGTTCATAATGTGGATATTCCATCCATCCATCTTCTTCCGCTTATCCGAGGCCGGGTCGCGGGGGCAGCAGTCTAAGCAGGGACGCCCAGACTTCCCTCTCCCCAGACACTTCCTCCAGCTCTTCCAGAGGAATCCCGAGGTGTTCCCAGGCCAACTGAGAGACATAGTCCCTCCAGCGTGTCCTGGGTCTTCCCCGGGGTCTCCTTCCTGTAGGACCTGCCTGAAACACCTCCCGAGGGAGGCGTCCAGGGGGAATCCGAAACAGATGCCCGAGCCACCTCAGCTGACTCCTCTCAATGTGGAGGAGCAGCGGCTCTACTCCGAGCTCCTCCCGAGTGACCGAGCTCCTCACCCTATCTCTAA
>JAVQKC010202997.1:0-11394 GCA_036025475.1 Philypnodon macrostomus | reverse complement strand
CTGAGCTTTTACTGTCTGTGTGTGTGTGTGTGTGTGTGTGTGTGTGTGTGTGTGTGTGTGTGTGTGTGTGTGTGTGTGCGTGTGTGTGTGTGTTTATAGATTGTAATTCCACCTCGGCTTGTCTGTGTATGTCAGTACATGTTACACCTGCCCCCCTGACCTCTTTTTAATCTTTAATTGAAGCCTTTTTGAAACCCTCTGTCTGTTTGACCCTGCCTACCTCTGCCTGTGGCTTTTACCTTTGAATAACAGCTATTGAACTGCACATTAAATCTTTGCTCTGAGTCAAGGCAAGTCAATCCTCCAAAAAGGTAGATTTTGTGAGTTTCATTTTAGCTGTTTTTGCTCTGGTTATTTCGATCATCTTTTGCAAAGTCTTCAGTCCATTAGTCTTGCACAACTACATATATTCCAGGCAGAGTGCCCATTAGTGCTTTTTTATATATAGATATTGAAAAAATAAAATATAAAAATATATTTTTTTAATTCTCCACATAAACCACCATGAATCTAAAAATCTGAAATCTCCCACAATCATTTCACCTTCCTGAAAACACATGACCTTAAATACGTTAAAGTGTTCCTTTTTATTGAACTTCTTTATTTGAACAGCTACAATCAGATTTTTGTCATGTTATATCCATGACCACTGTAGAGGCCAGTGACACGAGAGACCACTGGAAGTCCACTTACACTGATGAGGAGGAGATGAAGTCATCAAGTGCCTGCATCAAAGACGACGGCTCAATCCACTCCCAGATGTGAAGGGATCAAAAATGATGATACTAAAAACTATGACAAAAGTGAGGTACAAAGGTGAAAGAAGTAGAAATAGCAGTAATCTTTCTATAATTGGAAATCCAGAACAAAGATGATTTCCTGCGATGGAGATGCCAATACAAGCAAATGCACATGAGAAGTATCAACTGGGAGCTGACCCGTTGGGAAATCACAGCTCTGACTGACGCTGATCAATTAAGACTTTAGCACCATTGTTTTTGTGCTAGTGAAGTTTGTGCACCCATGTGTGAAAGTGTGTGTAGTGAGCTGCAAAAGATATGTCAAAACAACATGGAGAGGACGTTTTGGAGAGGAAATTTGCAGAAAGAAAAATGAATTACGATATAAAGCAAGAAATTATTTATTTTTCCTGTGGATCTGGATTTTTTTATATTGCACTTTTTTATAGCGTGCTTTTAGGTTGTAACTATATGAACGTCACTCAAGATGTCTGCAATTAGTGTATGATGTGATAAAACAGAGTGATCACATGACTACTTTTTGATGTTTTTTGCTTGGAACACCATTAGGATGAATATTCCAATTCATTAATTATATATTGCACTTTATTTTGCATAGCCCTTAACTACATTGTATCTACCTCTAGCTATCATGTCTTCAAACCTGACAAAAACGTCATGACAGACCTGATTGTTTCTTCTGAAGACGCCATCTAGTCTTTTTTCCTCACTTTTGATCTCAAAACACACTTGCATTGTGGGTATTTCCTGTAAGACATTCAAATTCAAGGACTTTCTACCATGATTTCCATTTATAATGCACTGAAAGAGAGTGTGAGACTGGAAGTGAATGAGAGTAGCCAAAGGGGACTAAAGGGGGGGAATATCTAGCTATATCAGTTATCACTCGGCCGGCCAGTGTTACTACAAACCACACAGTTGTCTAACACTTATATAGGCCCAGTGCAAGTGTGTGAGAAATGAGGCGGACACTGGAGATTTCTAAAAGTATTATTCCTAGATAAACTGTGGACGTGTTATGAGCAGTGTTTGTGCAAAATTCTGTAAATTTCCATCTGCTTTGGAGCATCAGAGGTTTAAAAATGCATCTGGACGCGGTTTGTCGGCCATTGGACTTAAATAGTATTCATTAATTAATGGAATTGCACACCTGATGTGATTTGGGATTGGTCAATTTACACCTGAACCTTTTGAGTCCAGCTTTGTCCAGCATATTGGATCATTGCAAGATATGGCCAATGCCTGGGCTGGGTTCGCTCATTTGTTCTGTCTCCAAAACTCAGTTGAAATTTGAATCTGGTGCTCGGTCTGTATAGTCTCCAGACAGTAGCAAAGTTTTACAATGAATGAAAAATGAAGTGACCCATCTCCTACACACACTGTTTCTGCATACTTTCAGCTCTGCATCACGCACACGTGAACACCGCAGATAATCAACGCAATATGGTCATCAGTGTGCTTCAAAACCAACCATATGTCTGTCCCCGCTCTGTCATCACTATCTCTCATCCTCTTTAATTTATCAATCCACCTTTTATTCCTCTATGGTCGTTTCTCCTGCACTACAGCTCCCCCGTATTGACTGACCATAAAAGTTTATGTAATTATAGGTCAGACATATTAGCATTGATTGTCCATAATTTAATGGAGCTCTAGTTATTTATCTCAGAAAACAATTTTGTCAGTGGTTTGATGGTATCAGATAAAGCTGCAGTAACATAAAATACCTCCTCAAATGAAAAAAATGGGTCAAGATCATAGGGACAGTTTAACCATATTAATAAGGGACTGGATTTATGGTGGGTGGTAAGCGACTGTAGTCACAATTGCCCTAGGGCTGACTGTCGTAGGCCATATCACATCAATAGTCTCTCACAAAGACCACTCCCACAGTTCCAGTTAGTGGGCAAACCACTTTATTTCCTGAGCTACTGCAATGCACATTTTCAATGCCATGTATGGAAAATGCTCGATGAAATGACTGAATTACCCAACAGTTAAAACAGTAGAACTTGATTAGAAAGTTGAATTTTTGGGATTAAGACATAGTCTAAAGAACATTTACATTGTCAGGAAAAGGCTTATCTAAATGCTGGTGAGAGCATGTGTCAAATAAAGAGCTGAATAGACTTTAAGTGACCAAACCTGTGTGTGTCTAGCCTCAACGGTCCGACTGAATGTCCAATCGGGAGGCCTGCGGGTGGTTCTGGTCCTGTAGCAGAATGAAGGGTCGGCCGGAGGTCTAGTGCCTTACCTCAGCCAGACTTAGCTGAGATGCTGCACTCTGCTGTCCACGGAGGAATCAGAGAGCATTCCTCAGACTGTTGAAAGCCACAACTCTCACTAATGGCAGGTCAAAGCTTCACGTTGTGTGAATATACTGTAGGTCTAAAACCAAAAATGTGTTGCTCTTCACAGCAACTTTAAAGGGAGAAAAAACGTATGCATCTAGTCAAAATTGCGAAAAGAGAGAAAACTTTCTCCGAACTACTTGACCGGGGAAACTGACCAACTCCCTAGGTGTTGTTAGGAGATAAGCATTGAGGAGGAGAAATGTGGGGGTGCATGAATTAAAAGTATGAAGCCATATTTATTACCCAAAATTCAGCTTCTTTGTGGCATAATGTTACCTGAATACACATAGTTACATGTTTAAAACCCAAAACTGTACAAACAAACATTATTACACATTATCAAACTGTAACACGGCGTCAGAAGTCTGTGAAGACAAACAGCGGGTCAAACCAGGGTCAATGCATCGGCCTGTGACCCCTGGGGAGTCATAAAAGTAACCCGGGATGAATAAAGGTCCAAACATACTGACAACTAAGTCCATTAACACACAGTTTGCTTTATAAACTGTATGTATAAGCATTGTCATCTGTACACGTTGGGGTCTGAGTCTAAAGAACTAATCATTTTCTTCAAGTCTTGGTTTGATTAGAAGAAAGTGAGTGACTGGCCACATGTTTATAAAATCCCATTAGAATGTCCTCCAGAGGTTATAAATCAATGTGGTAAGAAGTTCACCATGGTTACTTAAAAAGAGGTATCCCTGGACCCCCCTGTTCAAGAGGTCAAGAGGTCAGTTACGCTCCAGCAGCAATAGTGATCTATAGTCTAGCTCTAGTCAATCTTGATCTGATCAATTAAAATATGATTTTGGGCTAAAGATTTCTTCGGTCGTGTGAGACATAATTCCATAACATCAAGACAAGACAAGTGCTTATTACTCAAAATCATCATGCTCAATAGTGTGCAATAGTGGTCCGGACAGTCTCCCACACTACTGTTCATTTTAGGAAGTTTGAAAGGCGCCGTGGCAATGCTACACAAGCTCATTGATCTTCTCCACTCATAAATTACAGCCGCTTTGTGCTTGTCAGTGAAATATTACTGATTGCACCTGTAGCAGCCATCATTAACATGCATGCAGTGTAAATCTCATTAGTTTACCATAGCATCATTTAGCATCTTTACATCTGCTTACCTGGGACTAAACAAGATGGGCCGCAGTAAAAATGAGAAAATAATGACCCACATGAGGGATAGTTATACTTGTCCTGTTGACATATATGAATATAGTAATTTCACAAACACAACAGTAGTTTCTTTAAAATATGTGGGTGGATGTACACAGAAACTGCCCCAGGTTAGTAATTCCCATTGCTTTTGAAGATATGAGGTTACAATGATAAGGGGAGGTGATGGCACTGCAACTATGGGCTTTAGGTGGGGTATATCTTGGACAGTGTCCAGTTAGTCACAAGGATGACACAGAGACATACACTAATACCCAACTATCCTCTCTCACGTTCATTCACTAGGGGCAATTTTGAGTGACTAATACACCTAGCATGCTGGCCCGCATTGAACCTATAGTAGCACGAAGAGAACATGCTGATTCCACTCAGAAAGAATTGTTTTTTGGTGTGCCCCAGGATTGAACCCACAACCTCCTTGCTCAGAGACAGAAGCACTCAGCCAAAATGCCCCTCCAAAAGAGTGTGAAGAGAAATGTGGAAAGTCATTTCTCACCAGGCATCTTGTTACACACTGGAATTATGATATAGCCCACTGCAGGAATAACATCTGATTAACAATTTGTGTGTGTGCGCGATTGTGTGTGTGTCTTCACGTCTCTATAAATCATATCTGATTACGATGATGAGGCCAGCGCTAACAGATAGGAAGCTGATGGAGGGATGAAGGGATGAAGAAAAGTGGGCGAGACTGTCAGATGGATGTTGCCACAGAGGTCATAATTCATACCAACAAATCTCCAACCCCGGACCGAAAAATGATGACGCTTCACTAACATTAACTCACTAATCACTCATTCACCAGGCATATGCGTCTGTGTGTTTGCATGCGTCCAATCCAAAAGGCTTCACATGCATTAGGGCAACTAATAATTAGTCATCTAAGGCACTGATGTGTGTATGTGTGTGCGTGTGTGTGTGTGTGTGTGTATTGGAGAGTGAGCGACATTTGTCACACTGGCTTCAGACTGTTTGTGAATGTTAGAGCTCATTTATCACACAGCAGCCTTTTATGTGCATTCTTGCATACGTCGGCAAGAATGAGTATCCTGATCCAAAGTCCTAAAATAATTACCTTCAGCACACACTAAACACGGCATATGGCGCAAAGGCAGATGTTTTATGAAGCAAGTGAAAGCGAGGGATGCTGTAGAAAGCCTGAGTTTGAAAATTTGGAATACAATATTGTGTAGTGGCAGCACAATGGCACTGGTCTGGGTTTGATTCCTAGACTATAGCTATTTGGAGTTTGGAGGTTCTCTCCGTATATGAGTGAGTTTTCTTGGTGTACTTTAGTTGCCCCCATCCACTCAAAGTAGGCTAATCCTCCAGTTACTGACATGACTTAATATATCAGGGTCCTGAGGGAGTTGCTGCTAAGTAATGGTAATTTTCAGGTTGTCCCTATCGCATGAATATCACAAAAACTTTGAAGAACACCTAAAATGTACTGTGATATGTGTTATCTTGAAAATAGCTTTTTCCTTTTCATGTGCAGTGTACCATATGGTCACTGTATATAACATATTCTAAGCACAGCTCCACAGACAACAATGCTGTATTCTCTATAGCCATGGTGTCCTGACATGAAAGAAGCTTGCCTTTAAAAGATATTCAACCATGCCACTGTATAAGTAGATACAGTATAAATGTGGACAGCCCCTTCACAGTGACACTCTCCACACACAAGTTAAAGAATAACATTGAAGCTTCATCTTTTTGCAGCACAGGAGTTGCAAAATTCTGCTTTAGCCACTATTGACTGAAGGAATTCTGTAATACAATATTTATAACCATATATATAACCACATACAACCAAATATACACACCTTTAGCATATTTATTTATTTTATAGTGGTGGACATGCCCTATACTTTATAGGATATTTTGGCTTTTAGGCTCTATAAAGCTCAGTGGGAAATTGAAATGCCCTGGAAAAGTTAGTAGTTTTATTGCTAAGAGACTGTACCATCCCAAACAGATTTTTATTTCCAAGGCTACAATGTTTTCGCATCAGCCACAACCCACCACCCACCGCCCACCGCCCACCAGATATATATCAAATATATACAACATACAATTACAGATGAGAAGTAATAGTCAGTTACTGTATAAACAGTAATTAATATATCTGTTTAACGTTTAATGTAGCCCATATTACTAAGGATTTGTGCTCTTTGCTATGGTCTTTGTGTTGAAGTTATGAGCTAAAAGATGGATATGTCCTATGAGGAACAGGAGAGGAGATAAAAGTGACCATATGTGTTCACCTATGCAGATAAATGATATGTTGAAATATGCTGAAAGGGGAAATCCTGAAAACAGAATTGGTTTTGGTGGGACTCCAGATTTGTGCTTCAGTGAGTGGACATCTGGTCAGGGACAGTTGTAATTATGCTATTATACTGTATGTTATTTCAAATCTCAGCTATAACCACTATTATCATTTAAGTATATTCTATTGATTAGCATTTGGCTGTTAAAAGAAGGCCTGCAATAAAAACATTTTTCTGTAGCAGAGAATTTTTCAACACAGTTAATAAAATATCTGCTGGATACATACATATGCCCTGTCAGTATGCATTCATCTTCAGCCTGTCCCAGCAACTATGGGCTTTAGGTGGGGTATATCCTATGACCAGAGCTGACACAAAGACACTTCAAAATGAATAGATGACTTGTTATAGTTATAGTCAAAATGCTATCTCAAACCATTGCTTCCTATCCCATATACATTTGACATGTACGGGGAGTGATTTCATGACGATCCCTTCTAGGCCGTGTGTGGTTGATGACAGTTTTTGATCACTAACCTGTTGATTGCAGTCTGTGAAGAGACTCTGAGTGCTACGTGTTGATTACAAGGTGTGCCTCTGTGTGTGTATATGCGTGTGTGTGCATGAGCATGTGGAGTGTGCGTGCTGATTGCAGAGTAATGCAGATCAGATGAAGCAAGAAATCGGCTTTTTGGCTTCATCAATCATCCGTCCCTCTCGTCTCCTGCTCATTCGGACCGTCTCTGCTTCGCCCCTTATCTATCCAGCATGCTTTATTTCCTCTTTTGAATGTGCCATTAAACCACTGAAACTCACACTTATACGCAAGGGCTGTAGGATATAAACCAAAGACCAGAGAACAATTATACAATATTTGGAAGATTTTTTAGGTTTAGTCCTGGTTTGGATCTGGTTTTATACCTGATTTAAACCTGATTTAGCCCAGCCATAGTCCTGGTTTAGACCAATTGTTTTTATTATATCCCTTGTGACAGTTACAGGTAGCATGTTGCACTTTTTATACAGTATATATCTGAGCAAAAACACTGAAGCTAAAGTCTTCAAAAGAGTTGGCATAAAACAAAGACAGACTGAGTGAATTAACAGGCCTGCTCTGGAGGCATTTTACAACCACAGAGTTAAAACTTCTGCAAATAACATTCATGTGAAACAAAATGTTGGAATAAATAAATATGCAATACAATTATGTAAAGAGATAGAGGGGACAGTTGCCAGGATCTGTAACCATTTAGATTCAATACAAAACCCCTAAAGATTGACTGATTTAAATGATAGATAACATTACAATGAAATCACTAAAACAACATGCTTGCCATTATAACATATTGACCACTTATGTCCTATAAAAAAATGATATATGTTTATGATGAAGTGGAACTCTTAATACTTGACCACAATGTAAAAATAAACATTAAGATACCAGATAACACAAATTATCCATGTATCCTGAACATCCATTAAAAACCAAATGTATGTCTTGCGTCAGCAAAAGAATTAAATAAAATAAAATAAAAAAAATAAAAAATACATAAAAATAAAAATAAATTACTGTGCATTATTCTTCACATGAGAATTTAGAGATCACATAATGATCTTTGTAAATACTGTATCAAAAATATTGTTCAAATTGCACAAGAAGATCATTCATTGAGAAAATCTCAATAGCATTTCAACAGAAGTAATTTTACATTTCTTTTTTTTTTTTTTTGCAATGACGATACTGTTTCAATCTTGCATAACTGAGTCCTTTCCCTTCTAAAAATGTCATTTCAGTAACAACTTCTCTCTTTTCTGTGAAACATTTGGCTCTTCAATATCCTGGCCAAGATAAGCACAATGAAACGAAATATAAAGAAATCCAATAATTAGGAACGTATTTGGCATTTGTGGACAATCTCAAGGATAGTTCACATCTGAATCCCTCTTCCGACCGGCCCTTTCCAAAGTGCACAGAGGTCATTCCGAATCCGAACATTCCTGTGCCTTCTGATGGGATTCCCAGATCTGCCAGCACGACCGTAGCTGTCAATTATATCCAGATTGTCGACTTTACTGGGGCCCTCTATGCCACATCAATACTAAATAGCATCCCTTCATCTATCTCTGTCTCGTCCCCCCCTGTCCCGCCTCCCTCCCATAGTCTCTCCACACTGGCACAACAGTTAGAACAATGCCAAGGGTGCCACCACATCAAACACCAATGAGAACCAGCCAATCGGAGCGGGGCACACACATGTTGAGGGAGATGCAGAATTACAGTGTCGGGCCGAAATCTGATTGTGCATCAAAGTGTAAACTAAAGACAAAAACGTCCTCTTTAAGTGATTATAAGTCCATGAGAAGAGAAACCACAGTCTGTGTCCAAAGTGTCGCTCAACTCAAAGTGTCTGTGTCTGTCTTTTGGTGCCTGTCTACACGCTATACCAGTGTATGCTTTTACACATATACACATACATCAAAGTCTATTCCAAACAATCAAAGCCAGCTATGTCATTTTTCAATATTAATGTTGACCAGCCCTATTTTGACCTTCATCAGCAGATTAAAGGCAAACCCACCATAAATCCTTGACATTTCCCTGTTGTTATTTGAGTGGAACATTTGGGTGTATATTCATTTCATTTCGAATTTCTTTCCACAACTCTTGACTAAGATCACCATTTTATGTGATGTGTCTATAAAGATTGTATTTTATATTTGACAAGGCAAAGCCACTTTCATCGGTGATCATTTTGTGCACTTAGCGTCAATGTGTACAATTTTCAAGCATCAGAAATGTCAAAGAGTGAAAAATAAGATACTATAATAAGATAGTATAAACATGATGATCTAACAACTTCTCAAGGCCAGGTGATCATTGGTGTGGAGTTTTATTATTTCAGCTACAATATTGTCCACTTCAGTATAAATACTTTATTTTATTTTTTTTAAACGCATAAAGTGGAACTACACACCTGGGTCAGATCCATAGTAAAAATGCTCCACAAATGGGCAATGTGAAAAGTGGTTGGGCTAAGATTTGGGGTGAATGTGGTGTGAGCCATCTCAAATCAGACTCCTGATTCACTACAGGTGTGTCCCAGGTGTCTCTCTAAATGAGACAAGGGCCTATCAGAGCCTGCGGGACTGTCACCTAGACATGTACCATGACATACCCATAGGAAAATTGAATTGCAGTAGTTTAACCTTAAGGGTGTTTTTATCAGGGTATTAGTTCCTCTTTAATGTTTGAGTCAATTGTTCTCAACTGGTCTATTGTCTTTGGGTCCCAACAAGCTATATGTTTACTGTATGTTAAGCCAATAGTAGTTCATTTGACCCTATTATACAAATGTGAGTGAGTATTTTCAGTGAAACTACCATGCTATGTGTGATCAAGCCCATCTGTAGTCAGTGATTAGATCTTGTTATATTTGTTGTCTCACAGCTGCAGCTGGTGCGTTCATCTCATAATATGTTTTTGTTTGTCCCAATAAACTGAAATCCATCCATGACAGGCTTCAAAAGAAAACATGTTAAATCCATAAAGCAAAACTCACACATTTCTTCACATCCATAAACCACCACAAACACGCCTCTTAGACATAGTTGTGAGTATAAACCGCTCATCCATCATCTTAGTAATGTCACATGGGTAAACTTTCTGTGACAACACTCCATGCTCATTCATCATATATTCTCATGTGTACAGTACTGTGTATTCTTCAACCCCATCTATGATCCATACACTCTGTTATTGTCAGCATGTTGTTTCTAAGGAGATAATTATTTTTTAGTAGGATATCTGATGCTGAAAACCCTGAATAGACCCAGAACTTATTCATATATATACAAGTAACTTTAATAAAGTGGTTGCATACAGAAAGTTTTATGATAATCACTGTCTGTGTGAGCACTGCGGATATACTGGAAAGAACCTCTCTCTCCAAGTGTGATGATTTTTAAATAATTCTTCCATTTGTATTTTGTTAATTGATTCATGAACAGAAATTGCATATTTTTGAAAGTTTACCACACTTAAGAGATGCACAGAATGTCTTATCTTCCTTCAAAAGATCAGTGAACATGAAAACCACAATGTTTTGCACTCATTCAATCAACCTTAATCAACCTGAATATTATCCTCTTGTAAATCCCATGATTGTCCTCTGTAATTATAACTGTGATTAGAGTACTGATGATTTGACACCTTCACAGCATTATTTATTGAACAAATAATTGAACAACCGTTTATGTGGTTACAAATTTAGCAATTTACTGTATTATTTACATCATGCTGTCTGACATCGTCACTTCTCCCCTTCATCAAGAGATTTTTTTTTTGCAGGATTCTGTGTGCTTGCAAGATAATGCCACTAACTTCAGCTAAAATAGGGGAGAGATAGTTTTTTTTCCATTCACCCCACGTCCACTGTTCTTTAGATACTCTAAATACTCTAAAAATAGACAATGAAAAGACCTATAGTGGACTTTCAGAGTAATAATGCATCAGTTTTATATAGCAGTTCTCTGAAGACTCAAAGACACTTTACAATTACATTATTCATTCCCTCTGCAGTCACACCCGGTGGCCAGCTGCCCTGGGGCACACTGATAGAGGCATGGCTGCCAGTTTGTACCTATAGCCCCTCTGACAACCACCAAACACATGAAATCATAGGCCATGAGGGTTAAATGTCATGCCCAGGGACACAACAACAGAATATGCTCAGGAGGGGATTCGAACCAGCTACTCTATGGTTGCAGGATGAACACATACCAACTGCACCACTGCCACCATTCATGTGATGTTGA
>JAVQKC010202996.1:0-39037 GCA_036025475.1 Philypnodon macrostomus | reverse complement strand
CAATAACAATAATAATAATAATAATAATAATGAGCTGTGGTTAAGAACATAGGCTAAAGTAAGTATGACTATACTTTCACTATACCAGCCTCCTGACCCTGCAAATAGCCATGTTGTTTATATACTTTTTAATGTATACTGTTTGCACAGTTTTATTGTTGTATTGATTGTTACCTTGTTTTTAGGATGACTTTTTAAGATCTGTCCAGGGACTACTGATGGAAATCTTGAGTAATGTACATTGTCCCTGTTAAATAAACTAATAAAATTAAATTAAAAATGACCTGTGTCCCAGAGAGAGAGCTTTAGGCGTAGCAACAGGTTCCGAGCCACCACCTGAGACAGATCTAAAGCAAAGGCATCCACTCTAAACTACACACCAGACACACTTCATTCTAAACCCAAGCCTAGCACAACACAATAAATACAAACATAACTAATGAGCCCTAACTAACTACCACTTGAGTACCATAACCTTACAGTAAAGAAATACATCCAGCAACTTCAACTAGGCATGTCTGCCTTAGCCTATATAGCTGTCACTCAAAGCATCAGATGCACAAAAGCCTCTTAAGTAAAACATTGACATTATTGGAAAGTGCCTTGTTGCTGCAGGGATCACTTATACCTAACCTGGTAGAACACAGTTTATTTTAAACACCATGAACACAACAACTCCTCACACTTGTTCTGATTGGCTGCTGAGGGGCAGGTGTCGGGTTTCACTCACAGAAAACAGGAAGGGCGGGGGAGGAGAAAAGGCCCACAGAAAGAGGGTGAGATGGAGGATAGATGTTTGCAATGCACACAAATAAATTACAGCAAATGCTCTGCTACTACTACTAAGAGTCAAATACTGGACCTACTGTTTTTATTCATTTCCCCAACATTCGAACACACAAAAACATAACAATTGATTGAAAATGTGTCGTTACTTCAGAACGTCCTTCTACCCTTCCTGAAATGACCTACTATTACATGTTTGTCTAATCAAAAAATATTTTTCAACAAGATGTAACTCTGTTCAAAGTCTTCAATATCAGATGTTATATGTAATAGGCTTTGTTTGCAGTATCTGTTGAAGGCTGTGCTCTTTTGCAGCTCACTGAACTGAGCAGCCCACGTTTGATTTCCAGCTTGGTCAATTTGCTCAGGGTCATTTTCATTCATCCTTTGTCTTCCTCTCAAAACCAGGACCAGGAAGGCCCCAAATTATTTCATTTTTATTTCAACCTTGCTGTGGATATGCCAGTATGGGTCATATCTCTGTACATCAATGCTGTATGCTTCAGTGTGTGTTCATGTCACTGGGATATACTTCTCATTTCAAGCAGTCTGTAGTATTTAGAATAAAAAATAATACAAAAACAGATTTTAGCTGACTAGTTGACTAGCCCTTTCTCATAGTGAATAATTTCTTGGCAATACTGCAGTGGAGCCGTTTGTTGAGTTATATACAAGCTCTGCTAACGGGACTTTTTCTTTGACAACAGCGTGTTGCTTTTTTTGCTAGCGGTGCACAGATATATCGGTTCAACATCGGTATCGGCCTCTACAGATGGATGATGTTAATCTGTTGTTCTCAAAGGATCATTTCTAATATTTAGGGTTAGAAACACGCAGAGAAATAAAAGATTATTGGAAATGTCTAACTCTATCAAAATGTAATAATAATAAAATGATAATAATACAAATAAAAGTACATTTAAATCAGATGTTCATATGTAGATGTCTTAGTTTCAAGAAATAGCCTACCAAAACATGAAGCAGACCAGAGTAACATCTTTGTATAGAATAGGATGACATTCACCACCCCCAATGCCTGACTATGCAAATGAAACTAAATGCTAACTATAACTATTAGTTTTCCATTAGCATAAGAATGTGCAAAAGTAGCATTTTTATTTAACCTTTTTAACATTGTGTTGCTTCTACTTAAAATGTCACTTCTACAACAATATTACATGTACCATTACCCAGTGTGTTCACAGAAACTAGTGTGCTGCTCAAACAGAAGTCCACTGCAGGCTGGAAGAGACAGATAATGCATTCTGTGTGCGGTCGGTCCCCTGCATGGGGATTTACTGTATATAGGTTGCTATATGTGTGGGTTGTGTCAACATTGATCGGCATGTGGGGAATGTTAACAGATCTGCAGCAGCTTGTGCTCATGAAAAAATCCCCATTTGAAACCCAGTCAATCTCCTCTAAGATGTTCACTGGAGAGGTAGGTTTCTGGAGCATTCTGTTACTTTCCAACTCACTACTGTCAGTGTTATTGATAAACTGTCTGTGATAATCCTGCAAAAGCCAGCAACGTACATAGGCATCTGTGATCTGCCCGTACCATGGCATCCAGAAATACACTGTACATTTTGGCAAGTTAATCTAACTTAAGAAAATCTGCTGAACTGGTTGCTTTGAAAATTCTGAGTGAAATCTTTTTCTGAAGTTATTCTACAGACCCTTTTCTGCAGAAGCTTTTTTTTTTTACAATATAATTCACATTAAGGGTCACAGGACTGAATCCAATTCTAGTAACTATGGGCTTTGGGTGGGGTACACCATCGACAATGGCACTGACAGAAAACCATTCATTAGATTTTGGCACATTCATTCATTACATTTTGGCACATCGATTTAAGTGCAAACCCCTTCTCCAAAAAGTAATTCACTTGATATTCTTCCATCACTGGTTTTCTGCAGTTTATAGATAAGGTTAACATGGTATATATATATATATATATAATACATAATGTAGTTGTGTAAAACAGTTTCATGCACCTTGCAGAAGCCACAGAAGAAAGATGCCTGATGCAATGGCAGGCTCAACAGGTCAAAGGGTTTTTTTGTGCAAGGAACAGCATTTCTATTTAAAAAGCCTTGTGAATTCTTCCTTACAATTCTTCCTCTAAAACTCTCTCCTGGGGAACTTAATCCTAAGAGCCTCAATGATAAGACACGTCCCTTTAGGGATCCTATTGTAGCCTCTGGGAAAATCCCTTATGAGGATCTTGTTCCAAAGGACCTCATTCCTTTGTCATGGCACAGAGTTTAAAAGGGCCGCGCTCTGGGGGCAGATGACCTCCCTGAGCTGCAGCAGGATTGTATTTTATATACTGTATTAAGGGCATTCACAAAGATTTAACAGACTGCAAACTTTTCTGCCTTTCTGCAGACATGCTCCTAAACATGTAAAAAAGCTAGGCTCAAATTGACAGTGGGTGTAAGTGTGTGAAAATGAGTGTTTTGGGGATGGTCATAAACAATGTAATAGGGGAGGGGAGTCTTTGTTAAACTAATATGGACCTTAATAAAAATGAACAATATTGTCCTTTTTGACTGAAACACTGTACGGCGGCTGCCTCCTGCTCCTGACAGGTTGCCCCAGTGGCACTGAGGGAGGGGCAAAGGCAGAGAATGAATTTCCCTACGGAGACAATAAAGTACAACTTAACTTGAGATCTGGATTTGAATCACTTACTTATGTTCAATCGCCATGCAAGCTCTGCCACTAGAGTACTGGAGAATCATTTTGACCCAGCGACTTTCTGCATCAATCTAAATCAAAGCAAGCAACATTGTGGGCAGTCTCGGCACTGTCTGGTAGCCACTGTTGCACCATTCAAAGCTGTCAAATTGGACAGGCTAAGAGCTGCAGAAACAGCAGATAATTGGCCAGTGAATGAGAGAGAGAAGCACAAAAAGAGATAGAGATTACAGTGGACAGTGTGAGTGAACAGACTGAAGACGATGGTGAATCAAAGAAGTGTTAGAGGGAGGGTCAGTGAATGAACAGGCCAAATGGAAAATGAAGAAGTTGAAGGCTGCTTTCTGTGGTTAGAGTGTGATGGTCTATTACAGAACACAGCAGCAATGGAGAGTCACCCATTATATTCTTACTGATGGCAACAAAAACCTGGATAAAAAATTAGAATGAGAGTTTTTTTTTAAATACTATATATATATATCACCATAGTAACATCACTATTCCGCCGTTGGAGCTGGAGGAAATCTGGGGAGAGGGAAGTATGGATTTGCTTGAACAAATAGACAAAAGACAACAATAGAAAATATGCTCCAAGCCTCTGTTATATGGGTTATCATAAATGTAAACAAAACTCCGCATTTCTCTGTTTTTGTGGCTATCAAATGCAACATGCAACCACCTGTCAACAGCATCTGGAATGGTATGGGGAGACATGGTTGACGGTGGAAGTTTGTGAAAATGTTTCGATTTTAAAGCAGGCTCTATCCACCACAGACCATGCCTTATTCTCATATTTTGAAAGAATCCCATTGTTGTGTAATTAGATTGATAATAGAACTTTTCAATTAAAACAACCTGATTTCCAAAGTATGAAACAATAGCGGAAAAATAGCTTTACTAATTAACAGTCTGAAGAAAGCTATAAGACCCCAAAACACATGCCTTTAGCTACAAAAGTCATTAGCATTAGTGTAACAAATGCAGCAAAGCAGTAGGAAAAGCAATTACAAGAGACACATTTGTGATTTCGTTATAACAATTTGAAAACTAATGGCTAACTAAAAGGCTGACGTAATATATAATCTCCTATGGAAGAGTGACACTAAAGTCTCACCGCTATGTATTGTTAATGTGATAAATATTTAGACCTCTTGTCAAGATGTTTTTGCTTTGGTTTTTAAATGTAATAATCACAATTCTGATCACTGTTCATCTACAGGGTGTCTGGAAGTAGAAGAAGACAAGCACATCTTCCAGGTCCAAGTCCAGTAACCCGTTGTTACTGGACTTGGACAACCTATGGATATT
Organism: Philypnodon macrostomus; assembly: GCA_036025475.1. Taxonomy (NCBI): domain Eukaryota; kingdom Metazoa; phylum Chordata; class Actinopteri; order Gobiiformes; family Eleotridae; genus Philypnodon; species Philypnodon macrostomus. The sequence continues at coordinate 34,239 of JAVQKC010202996.1, read as the reverse complement.
AATAGTAATGTACTGCAGGCTATGTATGAGTTTGAAAATCTTCAAAGTGCAGCCCAAAATACTATATACATCTCCATAGGGGATGTGGCATAACGCAGTGAAAACCAAGGTCTTTAGGGATTACCTGTTCATATCAAACAGTGACCCAACTTATATCATTCTACTGAATAAAAAATAAATTCTATATTTTCTATATTCAGGATAGAGAAGCCCCAAATCTCATTCACACAACAACAATGACACTTTTGTCCAAGTCTGAGACACCAAAAATATGAAATAAGTTATAATTAAAGAGTGAGTGGGAAGGTGATGAAAAGAGAAAGTATGGGGGTGTGAAAAGATGAGGAAGAAGAACATAAAGACTATTGTTGTCTTCAGTTACACAACTCTACAAAGGGTCCGCAGCTATTTCTATCAGTGGTGGGCTGCAGAGAGGATGCATATGTATCTAGTGCGTTCCTACCGAGGCTTAAGGATGCAAATAAACAAGGCAGCATATGCTCTGATTTCAATATGCATGACTAATGAGCCTGAGGAGCTAATCACTTTGGCATTCTTCACAAAAAAGACTGAACTTTTGGCGTCTCACTCTGTGGCAACCAGAGTTGGGTTTTGATAAGCTGGTGACCTTCGACCTTTTGTTGCGCATGCACCGACTTTGTTCAAATGTTGTTTTTTTTGTCCTACTCTAAGGAGGTTGTTAGCGTTGCCCCACTTAAAAAGATTCCCAGGGGTGGAGGGCTCATCAAAGAATGGTGGAGCATAAAACAGCTTGATGTCTTTCATCAGGAACCTTCAGAAGGTCTTAAGAGGTGAACTGAAGTTTTGTAACCCACATTTAACCTTACAATTTAAGCCGAGTCTTGAACATATAGTAGATCACAGACCTTCGACTGGCTCTCATCATGGTTTTGATGACGCACACTTACAACCACCACTATTCTACATTCAACTACAAAACACCTTTGTGTAATTCCATTCGTTGCTATCTCAATATAGATAGGCCTACTGTAAGTGAACTTTGTACATCATAAAGTGGCACTCATTGTGGTCTTCTGCTATGTATTACCTACTTGGGCATTCAGAGTTGAATGTAAAGAATGCTTACCTGACCTAATGATATCTACAATGCATGTCTGCCTTCCGCTCACTGGATTGAGGTCTAGATCATGTTGGACCAAATAATAATCATACTTCAGCTGGGCTTTGTTTATTTTAGTGGTTCTATGCGGATCCAAATTCATCCATAGGTATAGGCTACTCCACAAAAATGTCAGCACATTCCACATGGATTTCACTGGGAATCCCCATCGTGCCACTACCATTGTCTTCCATAGAGCCATGTGTTCCAGTCGTTATCTCCACAATCCTGGACAAGCTGTTGAAACCAAGATGGCTTTCTTTTCTTTGAGAGACTTTGAACAAGTCCATGTCAGGATGTGTGCCAAAATATTACTTCTGGATCTAAGCCAAACAATTATTATTTGCTGTCCACCTTCAGACCCTCAAATTAAATTCTGTTTTTTTGCAGATGTAATGTGATTGCATTAGGAGCAAGATGCGAGTGTGCTAAAAAAAAATTGAGACAGATGTCTTGGGTATCTGTTGACACGTGAATGGGGATGAGTACACAAGCCATCATCTCTTCTTGTTTATGTGTGAGAGTTGTTTGCAAATCTATTTTTGGCAGTAGTGGGAAGGCGTTAGCCCCGCAACCAGAGGGTGGTTGGTTCAAGTCCCCGTCTGAGCACATACCGTCCTTGTGTCCCTGGGCAAGACACTTAACTCACTTTGCCTATATGCATGAATGTGGTTGTATGATGGTCGGAGGAAGCGTAGGCACATAGCAGTCAGTGTGCCCCAGGGAAGCAGTGACTACACAAGTAGCTTACTACCACCGAGTGTGACTGTGGAGTGAATGAATAATACATGGCTATGAGCTTTGAGTATCTAGAAAAGTGATATATAAGACTAATGCATTATTATTATTATTAATTACAAAAACATGTTAAGTGTATCTGCCCCTGTGATCCCCAGATAAACTCAACATATAACTTTTGAACTAACCCACTTAGACCTATACAGATGGTTCTTTAGTAGTCCTTTAATGGTTACCACATACAATAGAAGTCAATAGCTGCTGTTTGCTCTGAAAGGCTTTCACAATCCAGACTCTTCCTCCTCCTTCAATTTGGATGAATTTCTTCTCCATTTGTTAAACCATCTGCCCGGCAATTGACCACTGGTGACCAAACTCTCCAAAGAAATGGTTTTATGACCTTTGGATAATGGTCCATCAATAACCATTAATAACTTCTTTAGGGCCTGCAGACACTCAACCAAGCCCTGATTTCACAGTACAGGAGAGGAAGAATTACTACACATTGTTCTAAGATATAATATATCACAGTTTTAGACTTTATCTTTAAGATATCAGGACAGAGTCGAGAGGCCGATTGAAGCAGACATCTGGAGATGCTGTTTTGTCAGTCTTGGACAATATAAATTGTAAATAAAAAATGGGAAAAAATAGAATCCTTGCCTATTTCATCTGGAGCACCGGATCTGGGCATGTACAGCAGCTGGTGTGAATGCTAGCACAGACTTCAGTGGTTTCTTGTTCCATGAGAGCTTCAGTGTGAATTAGGAACAATATGTTTTGTCCGGTTCATTCACTATGTTTTGTCAGCAAGGAATAACAGGGCTTTTGGCTAAAAATAGTTCCAGCAAGAAACACCTCCAAGTGGCCATTTACCCACTCACTTCCACTCTAAGCGGTAGGAGTCCCCTGCAGACAAAGAAATTGTTATTTAGGAACAATCAAAATGCACAGCCTCTCTGACGCACAGAGGTGCAACATTCACACGACTACATAAAGACTTTGTTAAGCATTCGTTTGTAATACATCCCTTCACTGTTTGTGGAGACAATAACATGGTTCAACAGTCGATGAGGATGATGACTCTATGGACAACGGTAACAACAAAAACGTCCCTTCACTGTCAAATGTATATGTTCATCAACCATAACAATCAATAATAAATAACAATACAATCTACATGACTGCTTTCATAAAAATACATGTTATGAAGTGTATCGTTGACTTATTCCTGTTGGAAGTTGCAGGGCTGACGCTTACACACTGACTGGGGGAAAACTTCAACTAAGTACAAAGTCCCTTGCGTAAACCTTCCAATTCTTTTTACTTAGTATTTTTAACACAATTAGCTTCTAAGATAAGGTTAAGTAGTCATTTTTTACAGCGTCGTTGGGCAAGATGACATTTCTTCTAGACTTCTACACATATATAGTTTTATTCATCACTATAATTCTCCTTTTACTCTTTTCTTATTTCCCTGAGGGTTAATTCTCCGATTGTGTGGGTCGTCCGGAGCCGGAGAGCAGTCTTGGGACTTTTAAGCTCACGGTATCACTTCTGCTGTAACTAATTGCAGATAGACTGGCTATTGATTTACTCCCAGACACAGCTGTCTCTGAGCAGTTTCTTTTAGAGAAACAAGAACAAATTCACAAATGTTAGCAGGACAGGCTTTTCAATTGAAACACTGCTGACATGTCTTTTATAGATGGTGTGTTTATATTACAGAGGAGTGTATGTGAGATTGATTAAAAACTAATTAAACAAACACTGTTTAGACTAAAAAGTGAATGTATATTTATTTGCAGTGTACTCAACATGTCACCAAAGACTGATAAAGCTGAATTAATTTTTAACCCAATACAAGTTAAAAATCCGTATTGCATGTGTTAACTAACAAATTAACTTGAAATGTAGAAAATCCACAATTTCTGTTTTGAAGTTCTGTACTGAAAACCTGCAAATTGCTTTATTTTCTTGGTTTGATTCACTAACTTTTGGTTTACAAACTATAACCCCTAATTTATACTGTATAGAATAGAACTCCATTCAAGTGAATGTGTCAGTCTACACCAGCTCCGTTAAGTCTGCACGTCTGTACTACTGCACCACTTTTATCGGCTCTCGGGGAACTCACACCATTGCTTTATTATAAATGAGAACATAAAGAGCGGGTGTCGGTCTGCCTGCCCCACACACACTGCTCCGTGCTGCTGTTGTCTCCGTCGAGCCGCTCCAGTTAGCGAGGAATAGAGACGGAGTTTGGATCTCACGCAGAGCCGAATTCTGAGAGGCAGGCTACGGCTGATCAGACCAGTCCACTTGTTTTGCATTTACTTTACATCTCGATGGTTCTAACTGGAGACACAATATATTCAGTGTAAATTAGGAATAAGACTTTCCCAGATGCTACCATTACCATCGTCATGACAACAGAAAGTGTGTGAAAGCCTTTAATGAGCATAACACAAAATGGTAGATTATGTGTTGACTTAAAATGCAATTTGTGTGTTTGTTTTAATACTTAATATATTTTTCTGGCTACTAAATGAATAAAGGAAGTAATTTTACTTATCAACAACATTAAATAGTAACAAACAACTTGAATGAAGTTAACCAGACTCAAATTTAATATAAACTGAACTCAAGCATACAGTTCATCTTATCTCAGCCCAGGCCGCTTTTTTGTATCGCACCTCTAGCTGCATATTGCACTAATTCATTCACATGGAGCAATTGTATCCAGATAATACAATGGCATTTCCTGATGGCACACCCTGCACACAGGCTTTAATTTACATCTTGATTTATGAGCTCCAGCGAGATGAAAAAAAAGGTGAAAAATTAGAACAACCAAACACGGACGTCTTCAGAATAACTCAATGCACACAATAGATGAAATCACATTAATATGATTTCATGGACAAATGCTCAGTGTTTGCATTCGCGCCGAGCTATTTGCCTGTGTCATTTTATGTAATACACAGAGATGTACAAAGGAACTGGGCGATGGGAGGACAATCCAACTTTCTTTTGCTTGCGTTTCATCTATGTGGTATATGGACGCACTGAGCCGCCTGATAAGGGTTCTAACCTCCTGTCGTCAAAGGAATAGATATGATACCATTCACTAGAGAAAACATCAGAGTATAACAAGAGAAGGCCAGCAGGAAAAAACAGGAACAGGGAAATCAGAAGAGCTGTTTTTAGCTGTTTTTGTATTGTGGCATGTTTCTTCTACAGTGAAGAACCTTTTAGGTTTCAAGCAAAGATTTTTGTGGAATTACTGTTTGAACATTGGTAGATATATTTGGCTCACTTAATTTAGTTCAATATTGTAAAGTGTTAAATGTTCTACTTTGTACAATGTTTAAAATAATAATGCAGCTAGCTAGTTATTGTTCATTGTGTCCCCCGTCTAAGGCTCATAGTTGCTGGGTAAGTTTAAGCCCATATCCACCTCTGCACTTTGATTTTGTTCTGTACTTTCAGCCACCAAACTCAACATTTGCCAATTAAAGATGTTCAACGCACAGCATTAAATTGAAATGAAACTTGTATGTGTTTGTAATGACAACAAATGCAGTATATCTGGTATAAAGGCAAACTAAATGATTAACAAATAAACTACTCTCTGGTGCCAAAGACAACAGGCCATATGCCACCGTGAAGGTGTCCATCTCTCTAAAGCAGTAAAATAATAAAGTATTTAAAGTATCACTATAAAACAAAGAAGGCAGTAACATGAAAGAAGTGAACATGGAATAATGTAAAAACGGTCATGTTCAGTTGTTCCTGGTTTTTGTGATGTTTTGTGACTTATTTTGGTTTTGCTCCCTGCCTTCCTGTTTCCTGTGATTCCCTCCTGTGTGATTACCTGCCACACCTGTTTCACCTGTGTCTCGTTTGTAGTCTCTGTGTCTTCCCATGTTCAGTGTCTGTGCATTGTGTGTGCGTATAAAGGTCAATGTCCGTGTCATCCGTGTTCGTCCTCTGTCCAAGGTTCCCCGTTTGTATTGTAAGTTTTGTTCCTGTTTTTGGACACTTTTTGTACTGTTTCTGTTAGATTATTAAAGTATCCTCGCAGCCTGCGTTTCGGTTCTGTTTTTTCCTCCTTGCTCTGCGACTACATGAAAAAAAAACTACCATAATGGCGCACCCAGACACATTTTTGAAGCTCCATTCACCCTGCAAGACCCAAAAAGCTAAATTGAATTGTTTTCCTTTAAAGGCTGATAATATTTTGGGGAAGTTCAAATTGATATAAACACAGAACTGAAGGCACATATAGAAGTGATTGTGCCAGTCTTTGGCTGTTGATACGGAGTGAGGAATAAACTGTGGGAGGGTGGGAAGTGCTATTGGGTTCTCTCTGTTAGTTCAGAATGAGTGCCCTCGTAAAGAGCCTCTATGGCCAGGGGCAGTTTACGGTGCCAGCTTTTTTAGAAACAGATGTTTTACTGGACCGTCCTGGCACTGAAAGGAGACTGGGGGGACGGGGGAGGGGTGAAGGGGAGGGCCAGGTAGTAAAGGCTGCAGCAGGATCAAAAAGAGGACAGAAGAAATGGTGATGACATCAAAAGGAGAGATAAAAACACATGATTTGACCATTTCAAATAACAATTACAGATCCGATCATCATCAGCAGAACTTGACATATAACAATGTGGTATAAGTAATGTATGTAGAATATGTTTTAATTGTGACTGCTGGCTAATTATATCTTACTAATTAAAATGTATCTATGCTGTAAAATCCAACTGGACAAAATGATAGTTCATGTGTTACTGGCCGCAATAAAAAATCTACTTACATTTGGCTAGTGTTAATGTCAAGCCCCTATCATCAGCATTAGCCTGCATCACAATTGAACACACTTTGTGTTCAGGATGTCAGATTATTGGTGGTTCTTAAGAGAAAGAGACTCATTAGATATTGTTATATTTTTTTTCAACATTCTTTGGACTCCAGGTGTGTGTTGGCAGAATATAAAGAGGCGGCCTTCAGCATGTTTTGGTAATGGAAACTTAAGTAGCCCAGCCAGTATACATGTTTCAACAGTGCCATTTAGGTTCATTTATCTTCAATTATTTTGCTTTTCTCATGTCTCCAGTTGTGTAACAGGCACGAAGGAAGCAGTCCTCTTTGGCAAATCATTCCAGTGGACACACAATATCTATGTGTTTGTGATCAAAAAACACAAATTACCTACAAAATAATAAAAATGATTATCCAGGTGTGTTTGTGCAAGAAAGCTGTTTACATGCACGACTAATGCAATAATTCCCATTTCTCTACCTGCATGTTAACACAGAGACTGTGTATTCCATCTCAGCTTCAGCAGTGGTGTCCCATATGTGGAGGTGTGAAAGCCAGTAGCTGGGTGATAATGGGCAGATGAGTGGGCTGTATTTACTTAAGGCTTGAACCCATAATAAATCATTATTGTTCACATGCGAGCACCTTAAACCACCAAGAGGAAACACCAGTGTGGCTCTGCAGTGCTCTGTTGTTTGCTGACTTGTTCAGGTGAAGATAGGACTCACCGGGGGCCGTTTGCTGGGTGGGTGACAAATTGAGACCTTCTCTCTTTATCTGAGATGAAATAGGCAGCATGGGGCAGAATAAACAGCAAAATCTCAAATAAAGAAGAAGACTACATTATTAAGCTCCCAAATCAAGTCCAACTGGGTGTAGTAAAGCTTATACCTCCCCACATGAAGAGTTTATTACTCCCTAAATGGTGCTGGAGTGTAGTGTGGATGTTAAAGCACTATTGTACTTACAGTTTTACAAAGGCCGTGATAAAGGGCACATTTACATATTTTACATGGATATACTATGAATCATCGAAGAAACTGTATGCTGTTTGGAAAAGGAATAAGAAGTCTATGTTTTGTAGCTTCAGAGTTGTTGTTGTTGATGTCTATCCGTGGGCTTCAAATTTGTCACACCAAGTACAACCTCAACCTTTGACCTTTCAGGTACACTTTGATTTGACTAAAATGTGCCAAAACCTGGACCAAACCATGGACTTTATGAAGTCCAACTATGATTAAAAAACGTCTAAACCGGGGGCAAACAAGGTCTAAACTAGGACTAAGCAGTGGTCTATACATTCAATTTAACCCTCCTACCAGAGAAATATCAAAACATGAACCATAATGTTTTTGAATGTAACAGACTCCTCCTAGAAAGAAACTGCATACTATCAGTGGTTTCCAGTATCAAACCAAGGTCTATTTATAGGTCCTATATTATGCTATTTTTGAAACAAAACACAACTTTGGCTGTGCGGTTGAGATAGAAACAACATTATCACATGGTTAAAAGCTCAGAAGTTGATTTTCCATAATATAGGACCTTTAAAAATGCCATCTTTGTAAGTGCACACGCTCATAGCAGCAACAACAGTGTAACTAAAAAGATAAATAATTCATCCTTATCACTAATATTAAAAACACATATACACAAACATCCCTGAGCTTTTCACTTTAAATGTGTTGGTTCCATGTTACATCTTGGTCTAAGTGGCTCCAGGTCCGTCCGGTCTCCTCTGGGCCTCTCCAAACATTTATTATTGATGTGCCTGGTTGCCGTGGGGATGAAACATAAATTCACAAGGCCTAATATACAAACCACAGAGTTTAAAGGATGATATGAAGAAGAAAAAAGACAAATGGGGGAACGAAAAAGGGGAAATAATTGGAGTGATGAGGCTGGAGCCACTGGAGAAGAGACGGCAAAGGAAGACTAATGCATCGGCGAGATAGTAGTGTACAAAAGGAATGGGAGGCAAGACCATATAAAGGATGGGAACAAAACAATGAAAGAATGAACCCGGGATGACAAACAAACAGGCTAAACCCAGACTGCCTTTTTTGGCCTAAACTATCATTTACCTGAGGGTTCTTCTGAAGTCATGTGTCCCCAGAGGTTCCGGGGCGTTCTCGTCTTGTATCTCGTCACGCCACAAAGCGGATTACAACGCAAAGCTGAACAAAACCCAGCAGCGTGCACACAAACACTATTGAACGCTAACAGGTATCAAACGCCATTTTGGAAACGTGTGATGCCAAGAGCTTAGTAACTCATTCATTTCATTTTCAGATCTTTGATATCAGACAGATTGTGTGAGGCTCCAAATAGGATTTGTGGGCAAAGTTGTTTGACATTGGTTTCTCGTTAGGAAACCAAGGGTTAATTTAGTTTACTGTTTATTTTGAGCATATACTTTGTTCAGTAAGCTTTATCTCAAGAAAATACTAAATGTTACCTCATTTTTGTGTATATGTTATATACAGTGTTACCTTATCAAATCCCACCCCCTTCAATGTACTAATGTTTAACAATAAACACTGCTTCCTGTATAATATGGACATCACGTCACGCAATCCCACAATGCATCTGTCAGAGCCGACTGGGAGGGTAGAAAGTCCATTAACAGTAGTGTTTTTTGGACAGATACTAAACAGCCACTGATGCTTTACTAGACATTAATTTGGGCCTAATGTTGTATTACATGTATGTATGTATGCATGTATCTATGTAAATTTCGTCCAAACCATCATCTGACGTCAATGTTTTGTCTCTGTGTTAGCCCTGTGACTAATGACAAATGTTAATGGCGTAGCCATCTAAGGCCCATAATTGCAGGAATAGACTCCACTCACCCGCAACCCACAACCAACGTGCGAAGAAGCTATTAATGATAACCTTTCCTCATGCTACGTAGTGTGAAATCTGAACTAACCATGTCCAGTATTTGCATGGATCTCAAAGTGCGGGGTATGGTGGTATCTGCTCTGCTGTACCCAACACTTCACCTGTGTAGACACATCTGCACCTGAAAGTCTCTAAATCACCTCATTTGAGTTTTCACTTCTATTAAGTTTAAAGTGATGTTAAATGGCTGTTTAAGCACCAGTAATGTGTTTGCTGCTTAGTTTAATGTGCATGTTGTCTTGACAAATTTCTCTACTAACCTTGATGTGGCTATACTTTATCTCTAGGTGTATTCATTTTTTTTTTTTTTTTTGTAATTGGACTATCCCATTCATACCGATCCTCTTTATAGGATTCCCCATCCTCATCTATCTCATTCTCTTTACATAATTGTTTTATGGCCGCAGTAATAATGCAAGGCCACCAGTGTTCTGACCCATATCCCCCTCTTTCTCTTGTTGAATAAAGAATGTTTTTAATGACACTGTGAGGTCAAGTTAGGGCTACATAAACGTTCTCATCACTTGATGACTACACTGCACAATTTAGACAAAGACATCACAATTATGCTCCTGTACGCCACACTTGTAATAACAGTAATTTGCCTATTGAAACTTCTACCAAGCTTAAACTTTCCAAACATGACAGTGTTCAATGCCGTTGTCTCACGGGGGTGGAACAGTATTGTATAACACGTAAGTTTATTGTTTTTTATCACACTCTCCTACATAGAGGTATTTCTTCTGTCCAGATAAGCCAATTCCACTGATTAATTTGATTATTACGTGTGTGAAATGTATTGCTTCTCTTCTACTTACAGTATTTGAGTAAAATAACAACACAGACATCTGTACAAAACAATTCATTGCAATTTTCAGTGGTGATCCTTAAAGGCATCACCCAAACAATTGAAGTCAAGTGAAGTTTCTTTCTTTACAAAACGCAGAAATCCTTTAAGAGTGTGATGGATGTGTTCGTTTCCTATAGGAGCCTTTATTTACAGTACTACATCAAAGGTCCAGGCTTAAGTGGCAGAAGTTGAGGCTGCACATGAAACAATAAAGTGACATATCTATGGCATGTGGAGTTCTTTGGAATAATGAGAGGGGTGAGAGAACAAAAACAAATAAAAATGACTGTACATAGTGAGACAGGAGCCATAGTAGTGACTTAGAGGGAGGGGAACAGATACGAGAAGGGCAGGGGTGATGCGCTCAAAAAAAGAGAAAAGAAATCGCCTCACGCTAAATTAGCACTGCAAGTCACAATTAGTCACACTTCAAAGGAGGAATTTTGTTTTGGAAATTGGATCGGTGAACATGTTGAATTTGATCAAAACGAGATCAAGACCCTGTAAATCTTCAAAGCCATGCGCCTGGTGATATGACTCAGATGAGCTGAGTGCCACAGAGATATATACACCAACTGTCTATTCACAATCTTTGCATTCTGTGCCATGAATCCCACTTCTGTCCTCTTCACTATCGCCATCATTTGTAGTTTTTCTCCTGTGACTCGCTCAGTCCTCTTGATACCAGGTTTCATTGCCTCTGCACCACCACAAACCTTCCCAATCTCTTCACTTCCAGCATCCTCCGTTCTTCTAATGGATTATTTAACATACAGTCCATTTAGCCGTGATGCAAGCTTGCCTGCTGATGTGGATCATGTTAATGCTAATGCTGCCGCAGTATCCACCAACCTATTTATGCAATATATAAGCTTTATGGCCAGAATAGACGTGTTAAAGTTCATCCATCAAACTCTGGTATTTACAGAAGGAGGCCTATCATGCCTAACAGCATAATAGGCATAATTTATTTATGTGTGTCATTAAGCAAAGGTTGGCAGTTTGTTATTTGGGTATTTTGATTTGAATACATCTTTCCAGGATAGAAATGACACATTCAGCATTCACATTGTGAGGTCACATCTATGTAACATTTATATATTGTTCAATGGCTTATTATTTTTGTATTATTATTAACCTTCATTTAACCAGGTAAAGACCCACTGAGATCCAGATCTTGTTTACCATGGTGACCTGGCCAAGAGGTCCGCAGCACATGTCAAGAGCAGGACAACAATCAATTATGAAGGTAAACTGCAATTGATTTAAACATGCATATGACATTTTGAAAGTGCAGTAGTTGTAAACAGTAGATCATAAAGTACAATGAATTGTGCTACAAGGTGCAAGGGGTTGAACAGACTGGTGGCTCTGGTCTGTGAAACTGAAGTCTTCCTCAATCAGAACTTCACTCTCCCCTGTGTTTCACTGTGACCAGTTTTTCCCAAGCCTCTCCGCGCTCCACTGTGGGAGCCGACTGCACGCTGACCGGCTCTCGTCTCCCTGGCCTCTACCGTCTGATTATCTTTTGTCCGTATTTTAAAAACTACACCGCGCACATGAGCGTGTAGTTCCCCGTCTTCACGCTGTTCTTCATTCATAAAGTTAGAACGAGTCACTAAAGGGAAGGATACGCTGCTGTAACCAGGTAAGATCAGTTGGAGATGGGGGTAAAAGGTAGGTCCAGACGCTAGAGCCCGATGATGGGAGACTGGAACTGCGTGCAGAGCAGGGGTTTGTAGCTTTGTTTAGTTAATGTTAGTCCGCTTGTTGTTAAAAAGTTTTCTCTACAAACTGCTCCTATGCGCACGGGTGTGTGCCACAAAGCCTCAGCGGGGCTCTGTACGGGTCTGAGCGAGCCTGCTCCCGCTCACAAATGCCAGAACATTTAATTTGCTCTCTGTTCTGCAATGATTCTGGGGAAAGAAATAGCTTTACCACCTACTAGTCAACTTTAGAAAATTGGCGTTCGTTCAACTCCTACAAAGTGCACTTTTTCACAGTGATGTCTTAAAAACACTGATGAATGGATGCAAATTGCCTATTACATAAAAAAGAACAAAAACAAGTTCAGACTATTTCAGTTCAGTTTGGAGAGTATTCCAAGCTGAAGGAGCAGAGAAACTGAAGGCCTGCTCTTCCAACTCAGTCCGAACACGAGGAACCTGCAGATGGAATATGCCACTAGAACGTAAGGCATAATGGCTGGTGGTTCTTTGCTGAAGTGTACAAAGATAAGGTGGAACCAAGCCAAGGAGTGCCTTATAAACCAATGTCATCCAATGAATATACCTTTGTGTACTCTGAGAAGGCCATTCAGTTTTGGCACAAAGTTCACAATGATGGTTGAGGCAACTACAACCTCAAGGCATTTAGACTGGTACACTGGTAAAAATGTTGCAGATACAAGACCAAATTTGAAATATGTTCTTTGAAAGAGAGCTTGTTTCCTTTGAATCATTGTTTATCATTACAGGCATGCTCTTGTGTAGTTGACATGTATGTGAAAATACCATTGCTTTAGTTTTTTTCTGCATTCAAAACAAATTTTAGTGACTGCAGACATGACTGAACAGTATCAAAAGCAGACCGTAAAAACTCCAATGCCTGTGCAACTGAAGAAGAAACTGACAGTGTTCTCAACATAAAAGTGATATGTGGCATTTGACAGATATAAATGGAAAATAAAATAGGTTCTAAAACTGAGCCCTGTGGCACTCCCTTAGTGACCTCAAGAAAAGATGAGACGGAACCAGACATTTGTACACACTGTAATCTATTTGACAAACAGTCAGTAAAAACCAAGCAGCAGCTGGATTTGAGATGCTCTATTGGTCAAAGTCTTAATCAGAAGAGTGTGATCTACTCTGTCAAATGCCTTAGAAAGGTCAATAAAAAAGCAACACAATATTGAGCAATATCATTTAACACCCTTAAGGCGGTTGTGACAGTGCTGTGCTGTTTTTTTTTTTTTTTAAACCAGACTGGCAGTCAGTTAAAATGCTGTTGGTTTCTTAAAACACCCGCAGTTGATCACTGACAAGCTTTTCCAAGATTGTTTCCAGAATGGATCATTTAGAGACTGCCCTGTAATTGTTTACTTCTGAAGGGTCACTTCCTTTTAAAAGTACAAAAGTAGATTTTCAGGCAATGGGAATTTTGTTAGAACTCAGACACAAATTAAAAACATGTGACAGAGGTTATATAGATCTATAGATATAGAGCCAGATATAGTCTGCAGCTAGCTTTAACACAAGGACTCTCAGAATTCTAATACTAGTATCACTCCCAAGTCAGTTTAACAGCTAGTATCCAAGGACGCAATGTTGGCAATGCCTAAAATTCTAGCACACTACAATAGTAGCTAATATGGCAATGTTGGCCTAATAATGCGGTCTAAAAGTCTAATTTTATCAAACGCTCTGCAACAAGTCATCAGTTTCCCTGTCATCGGCAAAATCACCATCATCTATGTTATGAAGCATTTGAATGCCTCTTTCACTGATAACTTTCTTCTGAAAGCCATTTTTTGAGAGCAGATTTTATGAGATTGAATCTAGTTCTAAAAGTGAATATGCTAAAATGTTAGCTATAGGTAAAGGCGACACTGTCCCCATCTGTGGGTAAAAATGACAATGTAATTAATAGAGCAGTCACTGTGACGGCTGTGGGAGATAAAGGTGAAAGTTGCCAGATTTATTTTTTGCTTTTTTTATTTTCTTGAAATAGTAACATAGGAATAAAGCACATACAAATGTAAAGCAAGGACCACATAACATCTGTGTAACCAAAGTTATTACATTTCAGAATCTGAAACCCATCAAAATGCCTGCCTTGGTAGTTCTAGTGTTAAAAATAGAGAGTCAAGCTTATCTGGCCTAGCTACTTTCTTGATGTCCAGATCTTTTAAAGCGTTAAGAACCTCAGGAGCAGACACATGAAAAAATAGAGTTTGTGAAATTGAAGCAGTGCTTTTTAAATTTAAATTAGATTTAAACTTCTTTGGGTCATTTACGTTTTTTGTTCAGAAAGAGGTACATTTATTTTTTGCAGCTGGTGAAACCTGAGCCAATACACTTCAGATTTACTTTTCCTTGCTCTGGACCAAGCAGCATCCCTATCTTTAAGAAGATTGCCAATTTCAGGAGAACCAGGGATTATTATGCCCTTTCCCCCTGTACTTCCAAAGGGTGCATGTTTGTTCATAAGTCTTAGAAACTCATCATAGAAGTACTGCCATGCTAAATCCACATTATAAAAAAGAGACTCCACTCAAGATGAGCCAGATTATGAATAAAAGCTCATTAAAGTGCTTGGGATCTCTTTTGACAAGGATACAAAGGTTTAGTTTTTGGTAATTTGGCATTTCTGGCAGTGACAATAGCACAAAAGTCAATATTCGGTCAATCAGGGATGCTTAAAATTGTAAAAATTGCAGATATATTTTAAACTGTCTGAAGTTGGAGTCAGCCAATCAAGGTTCAGAAGTTCATTGGAATTTAACTCTATCACTTGATTAAACAGTGATGTGAGGGCCTTACTGCAGGCTGATGGAGGTCTGTAACAGCCCATGATTGTGAGAAACTGACCCTTTGAGAATTAAAGTTGCTTCTGAATGGACAGTGAGGAAAGGACAGTGGCAGTTATTATTTATATAGACAGCTGCTCCTCTTTACTCTCTACTCCACCTTTGTTGGACGGTCACAGTGGAAGACATTATAACTTGATATAAAGATGCCATGTTTGCCAGTGCAAGAATCTTTGCCAGATTTTGATCAAATCTAGTTTGGGCAACAGACTATGGACATCAAGACTTGATCTGGTTCCGAATTCATCAAGAGTGATTAAGTTTGGGGCCTGGATTTGATTCAACATTGCCTGAGAACAAGAATAGTACTAAAGTAAAATAATAAATTTCTTCCTGTTAATTGATTTAGACATAATTTTATCATTATTTATTTGAATAATTTCATTGCTATTTTTCAAAAACATAAAGAGACATACAGATGAAAATGTCAACTGGCAACAAATCAAAGAATGACTCGGTGCATGTCCCTGAAAGACCATGAAGAGTCTATTGTGACATAATGGCCGCTACTTTTGATTGTAGAATTTGAAAAAAAAAAACGAGAACACAACACAAGTGCAAGTAGAAAAGTATTTTTTACAGCACTACAAAGTAATATGAATATGAGAAAATCCTCATATTCATGACAAATGATATTATATGACAAATGACAGTGATTGTATTAATAGTGGGGAATAGAAGTAAAGTGCTCGACTTGCATCACCAGGAGTGAGACTGTTGTTGCATCCAGAATGAACAGATTCAAACTGCTTTAACAGGACCAACAGCATGAACAGAACTTCAGCAATAGCTTATCGTTGCCTGTTTTAACCTAACATTATGATTATGATTAAATTTAATTTCCACTGAAATTGACACTACTGAGAGGTCTGTGATGTCTCACAGAAGTGATAGTTGTATAGCCCAAGAGACTTATTTACTGTTTAAATCAAATTAAAACTAAAGAAAAGTTCAGTTTCATTAATTTACACAATTGGGCAGTTCCTCCAGGATTTCGCAGGCAATTTTTGTGTTTGTTGCGGGCTAAAATGCCTGATTTCACGGGGGATTTTCTTAAAAGTTGCTCTAAAAGTTCTTTCAGTAGCCTGTTTCAAACCAGATAAACAAATATAGGCTACACGTGTTAGGGCAGGCTATAGGTTCTATAGGTTTTAAAATTGGTCATAATCAAAATAGCCAACGGTAAAATGATGTTGGCCATGTAGCATCAAGTTCTCTCTATTGCTACACGTTCAACTTTGATTAATAGACTAACTGATCCCCACGGCAGGGCGGACAAGGAATCGGCTTTTCAAAATAATACGTAACATCCATCGCTTGATATGCCTAAGATCATTTTTTAGACAGTTATGGTCACAATGCATTATTCTAGGCACTCAAATGCCAATAAATATTCACCCCACACGAGTGGTGGTAAACTACTTCTATAGCCACACTAGACAGTTCAAGACATGGCAAGGAGAATGTTAAAACAACAACCCCCAAGCACACTTCCACAATCTCAAATGCATTCATATAAGGCAAGGTGGGTTAAGTGTCTTGCTCACCATAACAGTATGAGCCAGGTGGCAATTTAACCACCACCTTCCCAGATGTATAGGTGACCTGCTCTAAGCCACTGCTTTTACAGGTTAGTTACATTGCATGAATATTTCAATTCACAGTCTCAGTCTGCGTTCAGCTCTGCAGTAGTAATCTTGTACAATTGGTAGACACCAAAGCCCAGATGTCCAAATTTCATTCAATTGGAGGCCATTTTACATAATCCAACACACACGGACATAAACCAGTTTGGATTGAGGTTTATGGTCGGGATTTATGTGAAGAGATCTGCTTAAACAAAGCCAATGCCGATGCAATTTTCTTTTACAGCCATGGAGGAAATACCCGTGTACGCGCAGACAAGCCCTTGGAGACACACTTGTCCACATCAGTGTACCATAAACAAGCAGATGGCCGCTCAGTGGGCTGCCAAATGGCCCATGACTGTGAACTGACCTCATAGGTGTCCGTCAATTATTGGGAATTTAGCAGTTTTAACATTTCGTGAGAGCATATTGGAGCAAATGAAAATGTACATGTTAGATATATCAACAACACTTTCCCTTTTACTGTATAGAGTTATTTTTTAGATTGATATATACGCAATAAAATGAAATTGTATCATCTTGGCAGGAGGAGGTACAGTCATTCCAGCTTGTAAGGAGTGGCAGTATAAGAGGTAAGTCATGCATGATAGCTTAAAAGGGTTGAGCTATCGGTTTGGAAAATTGATCTGGTATCAGGTGTGCCTGTAGACAGTAATAATGGATTTGCACATTTATACATAGGCAATGTGGGCCAATGACTGTGTTAGTTTGAATTCCCAGTTTTGTGCAGTATTCAAACCAACGCAACGGTTATACGACAACCACTCTATCACTGAGCCACGCCACCTACAACATGGATAGAGATCGCTTGACATAACCATTGTTAAAATGTTGCCTCATAGCAAGAAGGTCTAAATGCCTTTCCTTAGTGGCATTGAATGATAAGTGATAAGTATATCTTCCCTTAGACAACCATCCAATTAGAGAAACAATTCAAACATATACTGCAATTGCCTCCAAACACATTTAAAAACACAAAGCCCTGTTAATTACCCAAATCTAACCAGAGTTTCAAAAGGATCTCACATCCCATTTTGCTTCATAATAAGAATAACCAGCCTAAATACACATGTTTTAGTGCTACAGTATGTACTAAACCTCAGAGCTTTGACATTTCCCTCAGTTTATGTGTGACAGTGTGGGATATTGATTGAATGTATTACATTACTTAAAAGGTGCAATGATTAAGGAGAACATAATAACCATCATCAAAGCCTCACACATGTTTATTGAGTTTTGATAGTAGTGCCATATTCTGACAGCGATAGTCAAGCGAAAAAACAAGCCGAATTGGGGACAGCTGCAAAAGAGTTAAGCCTGGCATTCTAAAGTAAATGTCAGAGCGCGGTGTAGATTTCCCATATTCATAGCCCCATAGTTATGCTAATCATGTCCAATAAGCTGATATCTGCAGGAGGTCAACAAAGGGTTAAGAAGGTCTATTATCTGCCATTTCGGCTGCTGCATGACTCGCCACACATTTCTCATCTGCCTCCGTGCCTCTGTCCCCGATGGACGATTGCAAATTTATCCATTGTCTGTCTGTCCCGGGCCAGCTGAGCCAACTAATCAATTATAATCAGATAGCCAATCAGGGCACAGGTACACCAATTAGGGAGCGCCGGGGATCCTGGGAATATCAATTAGAAGACCTGATTTGGCTCTAATTTAGAACAGCTGCTACTGTGCTCTCCTGGTGACAGGTAGTATTCCCCTTTCCAGGACTGTGGCGTCTGCACCTGAAAAATAGGCACTGGCTTCTGGGCTTTGTCTGATGTGCAGGGGTGTGTGTAGTAACTCTATGTGTTGGTGATGTGGGTGCATATGGTTTGGACTACTAATACTAAAGGCCCTTTTCCTTTAGGTCAGAAAAGAAAGCTTTGGGGGCATTTCTACAAGGCTGAACCGTGTAAAAGCGTGCCCAAAATAATCCCCAAAGTTTCATTGCAGGAACCACTCCATGGGGTCTGGAATGGTTAAAGAGGTCTGGAACTCTTGAGGCGGAGTGAGACACTCATTGCTGCGCATTGATTGGACAAATAATAATCTGTTCTGTTCTTGAGATAAAGTAATACCAGTGTATGTTAGCATCAGCTGTTTCCTGTTATGGTCTGACAGCAAGGCTCTCACTATGTGAATCAAAACATGTCATTTATATGTCATTTATGGTTTCGATTACATTAAACACAAGCCAAGGCGTGATATTATAAAGCTACTTGTTAAAATGTGGCACACTGCCGCAGTGCAGAGAATTTAATACTCAGAAAGACTGGACAGCCTCACTGATCGACCCACTCCAGGATTTACTCAGCTACTTTTCACAAATAGTTTTTAACGTCTTTGTATTTTAACTGTACTGTTGTGAGTATGAGGCAACGTGCAGCAAACGTTTAATAAATAAATCATATATAAATCATGCCTGAAGGGTACTTTTAAAATACCAAGGTATTACAAATATTTATATTTATTCAAAAGAGTAAATTCTGGTGTATATCGAGCAGTGAGGCTGAATCTAAAGCTACATCGAGCTAGCGCTAAAACAGCTAACTACTTTCTGTCTAGTCGTAGCTTCCTGAGCATTAAATTCTCAGCCCAGTGCGCATGTGTCACATTTTACACACTAGATTTATAATTAGAGCTGTCAACATTAACACATGCGCTTAATCCAAAACAACTGACGTGTTATTGATTAATTAACACAGATTAATCCAGGGGAGGACTGGGGCCACCTATGTGGCTGGATACTGCCCTCTCTGGCTGTGTATGCGTATGAAAAGACTGGCCGCTTCTAAATATGCAAGTGCGTTCAAGAGCATTCAGTGGCCTGTGTGTGGCGGCCCAGCAGCCCTCTGAGCTAACGGCCCTTCTGTGAAGAATGCACAGACTGGCCAGTCCGCCCCTGGATTAATCGTATCATCTGTTCTGGCCAACATCCTCTCCTGTTTTACCCAGAGGGCTACCAGCGCAGAGTAGAGCAGAGGGATGTGCCTGCAGTCAGAGAGTGAGCAGCAGACATAAGCGTGGAGAATCATATAAATTACAAAAAAACTGTGGACATTATTCCGCTCGTGAAGGCCTTCTACAGACTTTGATCTTCCAAAGAGTTTTTAGTTGATGAAAGATTATCTCATATTTGCAGCGATATGATCAGAAATAGCTCATTCAGTATATGTCCATTGAAAATATATCGAGATAGTCACGTTCCAACAGACTTCTCACAATATATTTGGTGTAGTTTCAGAAATCAGTAGTCTAGTCATCCTGTCTAAAGTTTCAGTAGTAAATTCGATCTGCACTGTCCAAACAGCCCTGTGTAGTGAGGCATCTCTATGACTGTGACTCTGTGTGATTGGAGCAGGGGCTGTGATAGAAGCATTCGGGGGCTAGAGGGGGGAGATTCATCTAGGGCCCGACAAAAAAGGATTTTACAAAAAGAGCAAATAAAAAAAATCATTATGATTAATCATAGCCCAAAGGTGTGACTCATTCGATTTAAAAATACTTTGAAAGCAATATTTATTATATTACACAATGGCTTTTGCTTAATGTAATCTAAACAAATTCTATAAATGACATACTTTCATTCCCGTAGAGACAGCCTTGCGGAAACCGCTGATGACAACTTCTCAACCTTTCAACCGACTCTAAAAACCTCTTATTTATCACAAGAACCAGCTGCGCAGCATAAGAAAACACATATTTTTTAGTTTGTCTCATTCAGCATGCCCCCATGGGAGAACCTCTTAAGGCTCCACACAATAGAGTCCTTCTGGTCTTGTATTAAGGTCCTGTCAGGATCAGGAGTGTGTGGCGGGTGGTCACACATTCCTGCTCTACTCAAAAAGTCAAAGTTCCCAGAAAGGTTTGAGATCATTGCATTTGGAAAAAACACAGTTGGAAAAAATGTCTGCAAATCAAACTTCTGCTTTATTAACTCTATATATATATATATATATACACACTTTACAGGCTTAAAAGAAAGCTGCTGGGACAAATTGTTCTTGATTAGTCTCACTAAATAAATAAAAAAATACGTCAACCTCTTGTCATTAATAGAAAGAAGCTGTGGGGTTCTATAATGGTTACTAGTATAACAGGAAGGCTTAAAGCCATTTTATCCCCCCTAGACTTTATTATGCCTAATGGTTTCGGCTATGCTGTCGATAAATCCCTAATGAATCCATTAGACACTAGTGTGTGCATTAAGGCTTGGAGTGGTCTTTGATGTGACGTGTTGCTATATTTGTTTTCTTCTCTGATTTGTTCATGACACCTCACCAAAGATAATCAACATGTCGAGGTACCCCTATTTAGTTCATTTTAGTCAGACTCGGCTGCACTGACTGGAGGAGCTATTTGCATAGCTCAATAAACAGGCTAACGTGTGGGCTTGTGTGGGTATTTCTAACTGTTTGCATCATGGAGTATGCAAATTAATTGGTTAGTTTAAACTCTCCCTTCATACATACCATATGCACTTACCAACAAATTCCTCTTGATGTATATAGTTTCCATGCGTGGATTACTAAATAGGAAGTAATGTTTACATTTAATTACATTTTCAAATTAAAATCTCAATGTTGAGTAAGCTAACCTCAACAACTCATTGTCAGAGGGGCCTGTCTTTAAATCAATATCAGGTCACTCGTCACATGTTCCCCTTTTGGAGAATCTTAAGCCGAAAGTGTCCATTGGAATGTTAGAGCTAGGTTGGACTACAAAGTGCATGGAAGGAAAGAAACTAACTAAGCTCTGTAGATATTCTGAGCCTTTCTGTAGCTCATTCTAATAGATTTTCTGTTCACTGTCTTCTGTTCTGTTCAGTTCACAGCTCACCAACGATCTCCCTTTATCCAACCCTGTCCTCTGCATCCTCTTCACTCACAACAACACAGTAACTAATCTAGTCTTTCCCATCTCTCATACATATTGGACTGAATGTATTACACAGCCATTGTATCATTTCACATTGTTGTTTTTCTATGAATGCATGCACTTTGTTCTTTCACTCCATGTAGATTACCCACATTGCCTACTGCCTCTGATAGGTTATCTGAATGCTGTTTCCAACGGCCTGCTAAACGCTATCTCTCTTTGGATATTATTAGTCTCTGATCTTGCTGTGGCACATACACACACAAAAAGCCAGGATAACTACTCTCTCAGCTACAACTACTTACAAACACGTACACAAACTAGCTCTATTTGGCCTGCCTACTACACTGCCGATAATCAAGGCACAAATAATTCAGCCGTTATTAGCTCGATGTTGATAGCGTCTTGAAGTAAGGCCTGCCACTTAAGAACAACAGTGACACGAACAATGTGATCTTTATTTTTAAACCACATCTCATTTAGACATTGTTTTTATATCCTGCTGGGTGCACTGTCCTCTGTGCGGTGATAGTGTAGGCGGCACTGCGGCTTTTCTTACAGTCTTTATTCAAATGCTTTGTTGATTTTTCTGCCGCTCACCACAACCTCAGTGGCAAGGCACCGGCCCATCGTAAGGTCAGGAATGTGATTCACATAGAGGCAACGCATGTTAAGTATTAAGCAAATATTAAGTAAAATAAAACTAGAATTGTGGTTTACATGCAGGGGTTGAAGATTGAACATTGTTTAATATTTGTCTACATAATCTCTAGACAGTGATCATATCTTATCAATGCAGCCTTGGTGCAAAGTGTGTTCTGAAAGATTTTGATAAAATCTAGGATAAACTGTAATGTCTTGGTAAATACCCTCTCTGCTTCTAGTTGTGCTCAATAGAAAACTGGTACAGCGTCTTATGGAAATATTAAACATCAATAAAGAACAATGAGACAGTTCTCTGAATCAATAAGTGGGTTGACTTTATTAAGGAACTTGTGCACAAGGAGAACACTAAGCGATGTTAAAAAAGTGTCCTACTCTAACAACAGGCAGTATTTAATTCAACAGTGTCAGAACAGAGTAGTTTGTCTAAATGATGTGGTCCTACACAAGAAGTGATACATTAAAGAGATATTGGAGATCACCTGTATGTTTTTGCTAAGCATAGTCCTTAATGGGAGGGTTTACAAAACATTATATGAGACAGACACACCTGTATATAAAGTCAGTGGTTGATTAGAGCTTAGCCAATCTGCAGCTTAAAGCAACCATTGTTTTTTTAGTTGCACTTGGAATGGAAAATGTATATTTCAGATATGTTCAGACCAGCCGTGACTGAAGTGAAAAAAAAGTGTGTCTATTGCGCACCTGGTCCCACCCCGCACCTGGTCCGGCAACTCACCTGGTCCGTCCCCTCACCTGGTCCCGCCCCGCACCTGGGCCCACCCCTCACCTGGTCCCACCCCTCACCTGGGCCCACCCCTCACCTGGGCCCACCCCTCACCTGGTCCTGCACCTGTCCATCATGCTTCCCCTTCTTTCACTACCACTTCCACCTTGTGCTATGTCCTCTATCGAGCCGATGGACCTCAAAACACGTGTCAACAAGCTTCACATAGACTTTCCCATAGAAATCACTCGCTCCATTCACTCTGCTCATGTCTGGCGTGAATGCCGCATAACACTCATTTCAGGTTCATAGATTTGTTACATTTTTGCTGATAGTTTAAACCCTAAGCAAACTATAACTATTACATTAATACAATGGGAGACTTGAATTTATCCATGATACATTGCCACATTTCCAGTCAGCAGAGGTTCCACACTGCATTTCGTGTTTCTTTCTGGGTCAAGGAAGGAGACCATCACCATAACAGCTAGATTCACAGATCTGTATCTGTATAATAAGGTTTTAAAGATGAATACTAATACTGATGTTACATACACAGACACACTTGTACCATTTCATAAATTAGTTCATTATGTCTGAAGGTGACACGCAAAGGTTGTGACACAAGAGTGGAACTAATGGTGCAGCAGATTGCAAACTGGGAAGGAGGATGAGCTAATCATGCTCTCTTTAGTTTTTAATCTAGACTGAACTGTTGTCAATTACTAGCCACCTCCTGAACCCAGGCCTGGCACAATAGTTTGTTAATGAGCGCGCATGTGATTGAAAAGGCATGGAAAACAACCGGGAGGGCATTCAAGCGCTGATTAGGCCCCGCTTTGCACCTAACCACAGGTAAGCACCAATCATGGGAGTAAAGGAACATGCTCAAGTGGATAGTGACTCCCAAGGAAAACACAGGTTGTGCCACTGAGCAAAATGTAATTGTAATAAGGTAGATATGAAAAAATGCACAGTGTTATGTGGACAATTGCTGTCAGGATGTGCCCATAAACGAGGCAGACTTAATGAAAGAAAGACACAAATAACATCATCTCATTAGGGCAGAGCCTATAGTGGGTAGGATATATTTAGGACTAGTGAACATTTTATGCCTGACGTGTTGAAACCAGAAAAAAATGTGTATATGCTTGAGTGACTTTAACTAGGGCCACAATTTCATGGCATGAGCTACTATTGTTAGACATAAAAAAATGTACCATACAATTATCTGCTGTATATTGAACTTTTAGGCCTTGCATTTTAGATTAAGGGTTGAACATTCAATCTTCGTTCTTTAAGACCACTATATAACACTATATCCTACTGTAAATGTCAAATTAGCAAGTAGATAAACAACTTGAGGTCAAAAATGTATAATAAGAATAATGCATCGGTTTTATATAGCGCTTTTCTGGCCACTCAAAGACGCTTTACAGATTACATTATTCATTCACTCCACAGTCACACCCGGTGGTGGTAAGCTACTTGTAGCCACAGCTGCCCTGGGGAATTCTGACGGAGACTGTTCTTCTGTGCCTGGTCCCTCCGACCATTACAAAACACCAATCACACAACCACATTCATTCATAGGTAATGTGGGTTAATTGTCTTGCCCAGGGACACAACGACAGTATACGCTCGGGAGGGGATCCGATCCAGCTACCCTCTGGCCGCCCTATATAGTAATGTATAATAATAACAGAAATGGGCACTTTGGCACTCGCTTACTTCCCTGAATTTTACTATATTGAATAAATATCAAAAAGTATTAGAGACATTAAAACATTAAACAAATGTTCTTGGACCTACCCACATTTAACCTCTGCTTGTATTGGAATATAATCAAAGTACTTATATTTCAGAATACAGTTGGACAGTCCTAACCTGAGTCCCTGTCTGTCAGTCCTCTGTAACACACACTACAAATCCCTCTTCCTCATGTATAAATCCAGGCACAGCATTGACCCTCCCTACATATTCACTCTCTTGTGTTGTCCCTATCCACCACTGGCCATCTGCTCCTCTCTCTCCGCTCACAGGGATGACAGGGCCTTTGGAGCTGTCCCACGGCTCAGGAATGAGTTGCCTCAGGGTCTGTGCCAGCACACATCTGTTGCTTCTTCAAAGGTGCATCTGCAAACACATCTTTGTAGAGCATGGCTTCTTACGGCATCATCATCTGCATAAATTATAGATCAAGCTCTTCCACTACCTTTAGCAGATTTAAATCACCTTTAAATAAAGTTATGAGAGGTCACTTATTCATAATCTGTACCCACATAAAAGTAATGCTGCCTCGAAACAATGTTACTCAAGTAAAAGTAAAGGCATTCAACAGACGTAAGAGTAAGAAAAAGGTATTAAATGTCACGGTCAGGGTCAGGTTTGTTTGTATATACATTTACACTCATGCTGCCCCAAAGTGCTTTACAGGTGCAATTAAATATATACATTTTACAAGTCACAGTCAAATACCATCAAAGTTAAAATACTAAAAGCACAAGAGAATAAAATAACTAAGAACAAGAAATACATAAACACAACAACCAACTCAGTTCATGTTAAAAGTTCAGATCTATGGCTCTCTGATTGTAAGGCTTAGTGCTGCCACTTACAGTAATATGTATTTCTTACACTACTACAGCATAGGAATACAATACCACAGATTTGTACGTCTGTTTACCTAATAACGTATCATGCACTTACAGCTGCTGACAGTAAAGACCCGTATCTTCTTACTGCTTAAAAACAGAAAAATGATGGTCTTTGGATACGCTAAAGATTCTGTAACCTTCAAATGGAGTCAAATCTAACCTAATATATTGTAAATCTTATCTTATATAATTAGTTGTACCTAGTTTTCTTTGGCAAAAGAAGTACTCTGAATATGTACTCCCACCCAAGTAGATGTAAAAGTAAATATGCTTCAAAAATATTTACCAATTAATATGTAATACTATTTCTATTGTTACTATGAGGAAACTGATGTTTCACACATTTAAAATAGATCTGGGTGTTGACACAGTCAACAAACACAATTTTACCAATGGACAATTGTTATTTTGTTTTAGCTGCTGATGATCTAATTGATTTATGTTTGTGTAAAAGCACAGATACTCCTGTCATCTGCAATTTACATCAACCAATACACATCCTTCCAACCAACATATGCAGATATCCTTATTGTTAATCAATTTAGTATATGTGGGGTCAGCTATAGGGCAGGGTGTCCAAAACAAAATGTCCGATGTGCCAAGTCTAATGGTCATTGATTGGTGATTAAAAGTGTAATTTATCATGAATGGTGATATTGTTGTCATATACATACACTAAGATTCATATTTTGAAATCTAAAAGCTGCACCGAAGCTTCATTAAATAAAGTGCATAGACTGCAGTGGTTTATGTATGCACTCTATGCAAGTAATTTCTTAAACTGAAAACAATGTCAAATCAAAACGAGAATGACTCCACATTTAGTACCTGTACCAGAGTGTGAGAAATACTGACGATATATTTTATCTGTTGGTTGAATCACCTGGTCTAGGGCACCAGACTGGTCAAGGCAAGTTCTGTCATTAATTTACAAGATTGCAGACACAAAATATGTCTTAGCAGTTTACACATTTGAATTTCCTTCCAAAATTGTGTTCATGAATTATGTGGAAGCTGACGGTCCAGTGTCCACATGCCAGTCCACAGACAGATGAATGGTCTTTAGGTCTCTTCTGGAGTATTTGTTGATCACTGAGCTAGTAGATGTCACGGTTAGTCCTTGGGAGCTGGTTCGCTGAGAGGTACCTCATCAGCTGGCACCTGGCTGTCAGCCATTAGCCAGATGTCCGAGCTGCTGCCTCAAAGACCACTTTTAAAAAAAACACAAACAGATTAGGCAACTCAATAATGAAAAGTAATAGCAAAAGGCATTTAGATGATGTTAATGGCAAATCAACTAATACCTTGTGTGTGGTGATTTGAGAAGTGTGGGCTGCTAATGGAGAGCCCACTTATCTTTTCTGTATACAGTATGTGTAGATTTTCCATCATTCAAGCAACATACGCCACTGATTTCTCCCAAATCTTTGTAGATAATGCATATAAAATACCAAAAGCCGAAGTTTTGCCAAAGCATTAAGGTACATATTTGTTGGCCCCATTCCACCTTTTCATTGACAGTGAGATCTGGCCTGTACTGACAAGGCCAAAAATGCATTAGATTTGGGAGATTTGGTATGGGCAAAATTCACAATTACAGTGCAACTCTAGATTACCCCGATTTTCGCACAGAAAGTAGTAAGCTGACTTACTATTTTCCATCATCCCAACAAGCGAATCAGAAATTTTAACTCTGCTTTGTTAAACTTTGCTGGGTGACCTTAGAGAGAACGAGAGAAAAGAAGTGATTCGATTACCATGTTTCCACAGAGTAATCCCGCAGATCACATTTCTGACTGCAATTTGAGGCAGATAAACACTTGTCTGTGCCAGATTACATTCTGAGCGTAACCTTGCCAACGCTGCTGCCTATGGGAGCTGTGAATCTTCACTCCTGTAAACAGGGGGACTTAAAAGGGATTGTAGTTATCCAGATTAGCTAAGTATGCAGGAGTCACACTCTCTGTACCATACCTCGCTCTGTATTCTCTCATTTGCTCTTGTCCACTAACTTTTACTATCCATTGTCTCTGGGTCCAGCAATGTTATAATACTATCTGCCATTTTGGGTCAATAGGTACAGGAAAGGCTATTGTTACTGAATACAATATAGCTACTTTTGTTTTAGGGGATTAGGGTTTTGCTTATACAACACAAAATGCACATTACACATTGTATATTGCAGGATGTCCTCCCAGACAACCTATTTGCCCTTCATCTATAACACCACTTTTCAGTACATGTATGTATGTATGTATGTATGTATATATGTATATATGTATGTATGTATGTATGTATGTATGGTGAAAAATATATAACTAGAGTTTAAGTACATGTAAACGTCTTCCAATTGGGTTTGGGCAATTCCTCTGATCGCAGTCAAATATTTTGATAATGTGGCTCAGGCTATTATTATATATTACCATGATTATAGTGAGACATTCAGGCACAAGTAGTAAACAAACAAAACAACCTGACACATTTTGTATGTCTGGTTTGTTATTTGTTGTTTGTCATAACCTATTTTATCCATGCCATTGATTTTTGTATATAGCAAAACAAAATAATTAAAGGTTTGAAGGAATTTGTTGCAATCCATGTTGTGTTTAGATACATGTCTTTAAATGTATAAGGTTTGTTTAGATAGGACTTTTTAATCCTATTACCTTTTCACCTTCAGATCTGTTTCCTAAGTGGAGATAAGTGACGATTACAATGTAACACTAATGACCAAAACAATAACCCCACAACACTTCAAAAATCGATAAATCTATATCTTTAAAATACATAAACCAATATAGTTAGGGACAATTACCTATTGATTAAATTAATATATAAATGCCTCTCGTAATGTCGTCTTAGTTATGGGACAAAACGATTTAACCAATATCCTCAAAAAAATTTACCAACACCATTAAACATGCATAAACGGGCCCCATTCTCACTGCCAAGGAATGATCATACAGGGCTTAAACGGTGCTGGAGCTGCTGAGGCGGGATTGGAATGAAGAGTAAGAGGATTGGCTGTAAGTGACCTCCAGATTACTGTCTTTGGTTTGTGACTGGACGACATAATGAGATCAGAAGGCAGTAGTGGGAAGTTCCACCTTCACCACCTCCAGTTATGTTTCTAAGTGAAATAGTTGAAGAAAATGAACTTTCAAATTAATTTTAGTCACACAAATAGGAACGCATTATTTCCAGCCCAGTTGTAGTAGCAGTTCCAGCAGCAGTAGTTTGTCTTGTGCAATTAAAAATGGTTCTTCCAAAAATATTTCACTTTTACCCAAGCCTTCATTAATTCTTCTTTTCCTGCTTATTCACATATAGGGTTGCAGTTGACTGGAGCCTAGCCCAGGCAACCATTAATTTTCACATTAATTCACAATTTGGGTTTGAATCTGCATCCAGAATTTGTTCAGTATCAGTAGATACACTCGCCTCTGTCTTTTGATAATATGGTCAAGGAAAACATTACTTTGAAGAAGAAATAAAGTTTTATACAAAATATTAAAAAGCACCTGTCCACTGTTGTCAATGGCTGTGTTTATTCTCTTAAAGCATGTACATCATCAAGTCAAGACAATAACAATGACAGTGGTCTTTGCGTCCACTCCCTCTGACCCCTGTGTGTGTGCTGATGATGAGAGAAGTGGCCCCTGGCACAGCGCCAATCACTCCGCACTCTGGAATTACAAAGAGCAGAGGGCTGCAGATAATCATCATTGATCAGTGCATGAGCAAACACACACACACACACATGCACACACACACACACACACACACACACATACACACACACACACACACACACACACACACACACACACACTGGGCAAGTGGCATTGATCTGGCCAACACAGCCTCCAGAGAAGATGGTATGTGTGACAAAAGACAGAAAGCCCAATAGAGACATTTGGAACAAATGCAACTTAAATAGAAGGCTGTAAATATCCCTCTACAAGTGAATGATTTCAAATGGAAAGGTCTTGGCAAGGATAAAAACAAAAGAATTGCAGTAATTTAACATAAGCGCCTGCAATGTTTGATGTGTTCATAATGTACGATGATAATGTATAACATGCCAACTGTATCAATATTTTAAAATCTACCAGGACTAAACCTGCTCTAAACTAGGAGTTAGTTTTCCTCATATTGTTCACAATATGAACTGAATGATTCATTGTGGGCAGCAATGTAAGGGGAAATACTGTGATAATTGCAATGTGTTTGAGCATTCTGACATATGCTCCAATTTAAGATCTGATTAGAATAGTTAGGTCAATGCTTGTAACAATTGCATTTAAAGATTCCCAGGACAGTCACCAAAATTGCTGCGTAGGTGGAGCTCAGACCCTTAATTCCATGTTATCCTTTTTCTTTTCTCTGTTTCCTGTCTGCTTTCTGTCTATATTGCTGTCTAAGCGAAAGTGCCCAAAATATCTTTAAAAAATGTCAAGAGAGACTGAGCGAGCTGACATTTTGAAATGATCAAATCTGGCCCCTGCCTTAGGCTTGTGTTTCTGTCTACACACCCAAAGTGAGACTATATAGCTGCTTGCTTGGCCATGCAGTCAGTGAGGCAGACTGGTGCGTTATCTGATGCTGTATTGAGTGTCAGTGCTGTGACGAGCCCATTGATCAGATTTAAAAACACAAAGCGTCTGCAGTCAAAGGTGAGTCCACATTTTTGGGGGCCTCAAGCAAGGGTCCTCAGTGAAGGCCCCTTCTAACATACGCAGATCTAGTGTGCTGGTTTTCAACCATCATACAGTCACATATGCAATTACACAGACACTTGCCAAGACAGGAAGATAATTTAACTAAATTATATGGGTACTCCTACAAAACTGGCTCACATTTAATGATTATTGGTTTCACCATCCACCAATGCTTATACAGTCCACATGTCTGTCTATGTGTAAGAGTTATGGTCATCACTATATATGGTCATCACTGTATATATCCTCTCACAGCGGCAGTGTGGCGTAATGTCAAGTAAAGCTTCAAGTGCAACGAGGAAGATTCATGATTAGTGCATCGCTCGTAGGGCTGTGCGCTCAAGAATCAAAGGTGAACTGAGGTCACCATCACTCAGAAGACTCTAGTGCCTCAGAGCGAGATAGCACAATGTTTTTGTCCAATTATTTCAGTCCAATGCAAATGGTTTAAAGGTCAATCACACATTATTTTTTATTAGAGGCATTTTGAATTCACTTACTGTGCCTATGTGATATGTGCATTTTCACTGTTACTCATGTCAGTTTGGGTAAATCTGCGACCTAGTGGTGACAACATATCCACCCACAACTAAAGCCTAATTATTCAGCTATTTTGTTAGCTACATTCAAAATACTAATGCATCAAAAATGTCTAGCACTTAGCTCAAATTCAAGCACATACAGATTGAAATGTCTCTTAATGTAGTGTGCCAACTTCATAAAAATAATTTACAGTTGAAGATAACCAGTCAAATTAAAAAAAACAACAAAGATTTGAGACTTTTTAACCCCCTATATTGTGTTAACTCTACAAGCTGCATAAGGCAGAAGCCTCAAGTATCCAGTACTCTATTGTCCACAGGTTTTGCATTCTTATCAAAACCGTATTTTAAATACCTTGTTTTTGCAATGTTGAAATGGAAATTCCTTGAAGTCATTTTGATTGTTTTTATATTTGAATCAATGGATCAAATTTGATGATTGTTAAGTTTCAAATTATATGTTTTATTTGGGGCATTAGGGTTTATTTCAATTGGTGCATTTTACGATGTTTTTGTATGTTTACTCAACTGGCATACTTGAATGTAAAACGTCATATTCATCTTCAGGACACTGGACATATTCATATACTGTAGGTGGGGGCTGTTAACCCTCCACATAGCTGTGATTCTTTAACTAAAGCTTTCCCACAAACTCTAGCAATCCACTCCAAAGACAAACAAACCACACACAGCCTCCTTGTTACTCCTTTGCCTTTTGCAGTGGGGCAGGTTCTATCACGACGCCTTTAAGGAGACCATTTAGAGCACTGTTTACTTCCTGGGTGTAAGTACGGGTCATTTAGCTCACTTCAAGAAAGTCCCCCCTTTTGTGATAATGAAACAGGAGTGGAGAAGTCTACAGGCTCTCAGTTTTTTATTTATTCATTAAATTCTTTTGTGCATTCAATTAAACATTTCCATTATTAAAACATAGAGTAGTTTTGGATAACCATACAAATCCATATATAAATATTACTTGCATTTATGTTATGAGTGAGCAGCAATTTGTTATTTTTCGCCTCCCTTGCCATGGCCCACGCCTCAACAATTCCCAAGATTGTTCTTGTAGTCTTCAACAAATGGATGGTAAGAGAGTGTGCACAGTTTAATCTGTATGCACATAGGCAAACAGTGGAAACGGCCATCCACTCTTTGTTAAACCCACTCAGTGTATATTGAACAGCTGTGACCCAAACTGCCCCTTAAAGAGCTGTACAAAGACAGGACACAGCAGCAGACTCTTTCCGGCCGTGTTTTTGTATCACATTTTTAACACTTTTTATCTGGTATTTCATATGATTCATTTGCAGTTTCTCTACATTGTTTCTCCTACAGTTACATTGTTAACTTTTGCTCAGTTATAATGTGTGCTGTAAGTGGTTCAGGGAAGTCAGGTCAGGGGGTTGGATATTCCAACATGGGTCTACAAATACTAAATACTTAGGCTCATTCATTCACTCATAAGACCAAACTCTGGTATGGGGACCAATGATGGTACTTGGGCTTGTTTTAGTGCTTTCAAGTGTTCTTGTTTAGTCCTGGTTTAGGCCTAGTTTAGTCTTGGTTTAGTCCTGATCTTGATTCAGGCATCTTTAAATTCATAACAAAGGAAATTTGAATCTTTGGTACTATACTATAATATTAAATGATTATAGTATAGTAGTTTATTATTGCAGTACATCCCTACAGATTTAAAACTAAGCATAATAATGTATCAATGTAGTGAAATATTAAAACCCTTCTGTTGTAGACACTCTGAAAAGGTCACAGTTGAAGGCGTTTGAAGCTAAAGGGGAACGGGCATAATAGAATTCAAATGTATGTATAAGATGCTGCTTGTACCCTCGTATATAATGAATGTGAAAAGGCGACGCATGAATACTGTATATTACATAAAGCAGAAGATGAACCTTGAGTCTTATCTAAAAATACAGCCAGTGTTTTTTTGTGCCTACAGCTACATTTTTTAGACCTGACTTTATTATTGCCTGTTCTGACTGTAACTGGGTCACCCGTTATTATTTCCTACATAAACTCTACTCCTCGGGCTCTTGCGGGCCAATAAGGGACGATTCAAGAGAGATTTGCTGAGCTACTGCTTCAGTGCCTGTGTGTGTCCCATAGTGTTGTCACTGTTGTCACAAAACACATGCACTGGCAAAATATAAGAGTGTATAATTAAGCCATTAGAGATAGTAAGTGGTTTTAAAAGGAGCATGGGTCTAATCAACACTAAAAGAACAAAAGCATGTATAGTCTGTGTCTATGACAAAGCCTTCACAGTAAAAGGTCTCACTTTTAGCAACTGAACATGCACAAGAGAACCAAATGATATCTTTGCTCAGTGTATTCGAAAGTATTGTTTAATGATTATGTTAAAGCTGTAAATGGTTATTTTTTTGTTTTGGTCTTTGTTTTGTTTAGAAATATCAATGGCAATTCTCAACAAATCATACAAAGATTGCCAATCAGTGCTGCCTTCTACACAATGTTCCTCGTGGGAAGTTACCCTTGGATTTTATGGGATTTTTCCTGGGTCTGCATCATGCCTTGAGGCAGAGGGCTCAGTTACAGCTACAGGACTCCCCCTGTGAAAATTCCACGTTAATAACTGTAAACGCTTCCAAAGATAAGAGATCAAAGACAGAGGGGCTCTGTCCACACGAGACTTGTTAAGGCGTATCCGCTAAGGTATTTTATCGTTTACGCATTACATCCACACGGATCCCGCGTTGTTGGAGCCCGAAAACTATCATTTTTTAAACCGGGACCCAGAGTGAAAAGATTTGAAAACTGTTTCCGTGTTTCCGTGTTTCCGTGTTTCCGTGTTTCCGTGTTCCCGTGTTT
Organism: Philypnodon macrostomus; assembly: GCA_036025475.1. Classification (NCBI taxonomy): domain Eukaryota; kingdom Metazoa; phylum Chordata; class Actinopteri; order Gobiiformes; family Eleotridae; genus Philypnodon; species Philypnodon macrostomus. The sequence continues at coordinate 516 of JAVQKC010202996.1, read as the reverse complement.
ACATGTTTACAAGCAACACGTCTCTTTTCTGAAACAATAACATTGTGGCCCCTCCTCGCTCTTATAACCCGCTGCACTCTGACAATAACAGCAAACATGGCACTGCCCAGTGTTTTTGCGTGTGTGCCACGGCGCCACCAACGGGCCTGGCATACACACTACAGCATTTCAGTGGTGCTGCTTGAACCCGTGTGGGGACAGATATTTTAGAAAACAATGCCGCCTTTATAAGAGACGTTTTTGAAATGATACCGTTTTTGTCTCAGTGTGGACTAAGCCTAAGAAGACTTGAATATGCTATGTTACATGTATGTTACATGTCAAGTACAATTGCAATGCTAAAATGTAAAGAGAAAGTACCAATGTTTTGCAGATTCTGACATGCAGAATTCTCTAAGGCTACACAGCAAAAATTGGAGAGTTAAATTGACTCCCACAGATTCAATTTTAACACTTTTTCAAAGTTTATATAGGTCCACACTTTTTTGAGTCAAATTAACCCTTTCCAAAAGGTTA
>JAVQKC010202973.1:0-12896 GCA_036025475.1 Philypnodon macrostomus | reverse complement strand
TCACACCCGGTGGTGGTAAGCTACTTGTGTAGCCACAGCTGCCCTGGGGCACACTGACAGAGGGGGTGGCTGCCAGTCTGCACCTACAGCCCCTCCAACCACCACCACATTCATTCATTCATTTATTCATTCATAGGCAATGCGGGTTAAGTGTCTTGCCCAGGGACACAACGGCAGCATGTGCTTGGACGGGGACTCAAACCACCGACCCTCTGGTTGAAGGGCGAGCACCTACCCACTGCACCACTGCCGCCAAACATTGCCACTGTTTATTTGGTTAGTTGGCTACTATACAATCAAAAAATATTCCACAGAATTAACTTTTACGCTTGATTTAATCTTTCTTCATCTTTAAACCCTTTAATCTCAGATCAGTTTTAACGTATGGTGTTTTGTAAATATATGTCTTAATTTATTTTGTACGACGGAGTCTCAGGGCGTGGTAATTTTATGAGACTAAAATCTAATAGCTTCTAGGTCATGTGATCCACTGACTCCAAACGCTGCAGAATAATTCAGCATGATCAGGACAATCTGGTACGGCAATTGATTTTGGCTTGTCATGCTTTCTGTTATTTTGCTACATTTTGACAGATTTAGTTTTTCTTCAATACCTTCTAGGGGACTGACTGACTCCAAACCACTGGAGAATAATTCAGCACAATCAGGACATGCTAAATAATAATAATAAATACATCTACAGACATAGTTACATTTTTACTTTTACTTTTAGGAACTACTTTAATGTGTCAAAAATTATTATTCAGCAAAATGTTCTCCTTGTTATAGACCTAATCTATCAACATAAAAATGTTTAGTTATTGTATAAATAAGTCTTAACCCTGCTCCCCTGTTAGTGGAGATTTGTGTATTTAAAGGGACACTATGCAACTTTTTACTTTAACAAAACGTCAGTGTGATCCTAAATGACTTGTTGTGGGGTGAATGAGGCTTCCTTGCGAGGATGAATGTCCCTGGAAGTCTCGGGTTAAGTCTCAGGTCTCGCCAAAACCACAAATTGCTTTTAAACAGCCTTTACAGAGAGAGCTCCAAGAAATAAAAAAATATGCCAAACTGAGCAGACCTGGTGTTTGTGTGATTGAACAGTACCTTTGTGATAGTCTATAGTCTATATGTAAAGTCTATGTGTTTTTTTCTGTGGACAGAGGTATTCTCTGAAACTGTAGGGGGCGCTCTGTGAAGGACAAATGTGACTAACACAGTGAAAAGTTGCATAGTTCTTCATAGGGTGCATTTTTAGAGATAATTTAAGGTTTGATTGTTCCTTAGTTATGAAAATTATAAAAATCAAAATCAATTGCCCTACCCAATTGTCCTAATTGTGTGGTTTATTCTGCAGTGGTTTGGAGTCAGTGGGTCACATGACATAGATGCCATTTTTGTGCTATAAAAATTGAATAAAATAATTATGTTCATTTAAATTAATGAATTGGTCTAATTAAAACACATATATAAGTCACATAAGCATGTACATATATGTCCTTTTCAGTATTTTTTGTTTTACCTTGCAACATAAACCATGAGCTAATTCAGAATTTGTGATATAGTTTTCATTTGTAATTTAATTGCAATTTTAGTTTATTTATTTACTGTTATGTAATCATACATAATTATTTTATTGTCAAAGCTTTTTGTGTGTGCGCGTGTATGGGGTAATTTGGTGACGGTCCCAGCAGAACTGCCGACAGTAATGAGTTATTAATGTCCTTTTGGTAATTAGCACGTTAGCTCGTCTCTGCTCGCTAGATGCTATTGTTAGCGAACATAGTATTGTAAATTTAAAAAGACTAAATTCAAGCTATATATCATAAATAAAACCTATGTATACATAACTGGTATATATCCATCCATTCGTGATCTCCATACGCAATAGATGCTGCTGCGCCTGCGCACTATCATCGAAGAGGAGTCGTGGCTCAGGCTAGCATCAGAGCTAGCGGATGGGAAACACCGCAGACAGATTTCGGTGACTTGAATATCCCCAACTAATCCCCGAGCAACCGTTATCCCTCCATGCGGTCCTACAACGGAAGATAACGTTAATAACCTCGACTGACCCGTAAATTAGCCCCCGTGCAAGACACTGCGTCGGACTGAAGAGTCTTCCGTGTAGCTATTGGCCAAGAGTTATTTTTGTTGTTTATCGAATACTTTGTGTGTTCATTTATATTATTGGAGAAAATGAGGTTACCGAATAAGCGTCAAAGTATCATGGAAGGAGACGGGAAGAAAATGGACCAAGCCCCTCCAATAAGAAATCCATTTGTGCACGTCTTAACATTTACGCCCATGGAAAAGGCAAAGGTAATCTGTGCGTTCTTGGGTGAAATGTTTTGTTGATTAGCGGGCACTTGTTTTCTGTTCTATTAGTGGTGTGTTAAAAGGTGTCTTCAGTCAGCTGAGCTGTTAGCAGCCAGGCTAGTATTAGCCACATACATGTTGCTTCCCCCAAACCTTTTTGCTTTGGCGTTAAGTGCTTTGGGCACTATCATAAACGTTTAACCACACGACAGCATCTTGTCGGTAGAATTGCTTTATATAATACATAGAATCCTTACTTGAGGACAGCATTTTGCACTGACAAACATTGATTTATTTATTTTTTTCCAATGGCCGCCTGATTGTTACGGGCCTAGCTGATGCTATTGAGTAAAAGTGAATTTCACGCCCTCATATTTTGATTTGAGCCACAGTCACCTCTTGGCTATAAGAATGATTACAACTGGTGGATTCCTGACACAACCATGTTGATTTGTTGGCCATAATCACAGCCTGAGTACATTGCGTTGAACTAGCAGCTTGCACGTGTGGAAGAGGTGGGCAGTCACCGAGAGATTCTGCCTTTTATTTGTAGGCATTGTATATTTGTTTACCTGCACTCAAAACATTACAACATTACACTCATAGTGTATAGGACACACAAACCAGGTATTCCTATTGTTATTAAGAATCGGATCTAAGCTATCTGGCCTCTGACAATCTGCACTTTCGTGAGGCAACACAATATTGCTCTATCTGAGCACGGCTAAACAGTATTTGACATGTAAACGAATGTGGTGTGAAAATAGTGTTATAATATGGTGAAAACACAAAGATTTGCGTGAAAGTATAAGCAAGCTTCTTGTGCTGAAACATTACTTACCTTTTAGTGGCACACACTTCTCACACGTGTGGCTATTTTTACACTGGATCTCTGTAAAAGCTTAAGCAATTAAGGGTGCTTGGCGGTTTTGCCTTTCACAACAACAGTCATTGTCAAAAACCATCATGTTTACAGTTGTGTCTTATATTTCAGACTGATAAACAAATGAAGGCAGTTAGAATATACCAGAGGAGTGTATATTCTAATGCTCAGCTAAACCAGATGTTGTATTTCTAACAGGAGAGTTTATGTAATTCTTGGGCCAAAAATGTGTTGTTCTATACAGTAGATTTATATTTTTTAAACTGGTATGGAGAAAAAATCAGATCTATATGCTTCTTTTATGTCTTCTAATTTGATGCCAAACTCTCAAACTATCTGAAGTTAACATGATGCTTAGCTTCCTCTAGTGTTTCTTATCAAGACAAATATTGACCAAAGATAATTGCTCCTATCACAGAGTCATACAAGGCTACAAGATAAGCAGTCACTACTGGAGCCAACTGCTGAGCGACATCACACTGGATGCACAAGAGAGTTATAGAAACTCTTTTAATAGAATGAGAAACCTAGTTTTATTTCTTAGTATTCTTACACAGTTTAAATCAGTAAAACCATCACTTGCTTGTGCCGTTGTCGATGTTACATAAAACAGTGACCCTGAGAAGTTTGAAGAGTCTTTTATCTTTTATTGCTCTTTTATCTCTTGCAGATTGCATTAATGACAGTCACACTGTTCCCCATCCGTCTACTCGTGGCTGCATTTATGATGCTGCTGGCTTGGCCTTTTGCCTTTTTGGCTACCGTTGGGCGCTCTGAAGACAGTGTAGAGCCTCAGTGCTTCTGGCGAAGGTGGGTACCTTTGTTGTTTTATTTTAAATGTAATTCTTTTACACATGTTATTGTGTTCTTGTTTTCAGACTGGTGGATATCATTCTGAAGATCATCATGCGGGTCATGTGGTTTGCAGGAGGTTTCCATTGGATCTCTGTGAAAGGTCAAAGGGCACTTCCTGCTGAAGCACCAATTCTTACCTTGGCGCCACACTCTTCTTACTTTGATGCCATCCCAGTCACAATGACAATGGCATCTATTGTCATGAAGGCAGAGAGCAAGGATATACCCCTCTGGGGCAGTAAGTAAACTGGGCTATTCTGCTAACCCAAAGTGTGTTTTTAAATAAGTAACAGCCTGCTTCTTCATGATATAATCAACAGTAAAAACGCATAGTCTAGCTGCCTTATTTCAATATGATGTCAAATTGTAACTCTAAGTGCACTAATTGTATTCAAACCTATACTCATGATCATTGTCTGGACACAGTGGCAGGGTCCTGTGGAATCCAGAATAGACATTAAAAGGAAGCTGAGCCTCGGCAGACCGACGATTGCAAACTACGTTGTTTTTATGCTTCATACAAACATATTTAGAAAGTAACTTACACATGCATGCACGCTGCATGCTTTGGATTTGTTCAGCTCTGATCCAGAAAAGATGTAAAAGTGAAACACAAAAGGTGTCAGACTACAGCTATGACTTCTTCTAGTGCGTGTTGTGCTGTCTAGTGCTAGAGCTGCACACAGCGCCTTTTGCTGGACAAATACAGGTACTACAGATTTTAACACTTTAAAGTGGAACTAAATGCCTGGGTCAGATCCATAGTAATCCCACAGCCTAATTTTGCAAAAAAAAAATGCTCCACAAATGGGCAGTGCCTGGTAGAGACAGAGGGACTGGGCAAAGCTTTGGGAATGTGGCATGAGCCATGCTCTCAAATCAAACTCCTGATTAACTACAGGTGTGTGTCTAAATGAGACAAAGGCCTGCCAGAGCCTGCAGGGCCTGTGACATAGACCTGCATCATGACAATAAAAACATTTAACTTTAAGGGTATTAATTTTGCCTCAGGATTGAGTTACTCTTTAAGTCACACCTCACTGTATCCGTATAAACGTGAATCGGATACAGCCGTTTCCTGTCTGTTTCAAATATGTTTTGAAAACTGGGCCTTAATCTCTCACTCACCAGTTAGTTTCTCTTCCTCTTCCCAAACCTTCTTTTACTATTGTTTTAATGGTTTAAAGAAAGGGGAACATTTGGTGTCTAAAGTATTTCAATTTTTACATAATGTCTGTGTTTATTTTCAGCGTTGATAAAATTCATCCGACCAGTGTTTGTTTCAAGATCAGACCAAAACTCAAGAAAGATGACTGTTGAAGAGATCAGGCGCAGAGCCCACTCCGGTAACGAATGGCCTCAGGTAATTCAATGTCGGTGTGTCCCAGGGCAGCTGTGGCTACACAAGTAGCTTACCACAACCGGGTGTGACTGGAGTGAATGAATAATGTAATTGTAAAGTGTCTTTGAGTGTTGAGAAAAGTGCTATATAAAACCGATGCTTCGTTATTATTATTATGTACTTCATCGGCAGTAGACTCTACACCATGGATGTGCACAGATGGGGCCCAGGTGGCAAAAAATGTGATTTATAATTGCCAAAAAAATCCTCTAGGGGCTTAACAAGGGGAAATCTCCACTTAAATTAACTTTTATTATTATTAACATGTTGTGCCTAGAGTAATAATGCCTAACATACATATTATGGTCAAGTAAATAATAATATTAACAAGTTGTTAAAATGTATAGTGTTAAAGTGTGATAGTCTGATTCTGTCTGAAAGTCCAGGGCCTATAGTTCTGTTGCAGGATCCACTCCAGCCTAGGTATTAGGACTCTGTTTATAAAGACTTTATTAATAATTACGGCTAACGTTTTGAATTGTTTTCTATAGATAATGATCTTTCCTGAAGGAACATGCACCAATAGATCCTGCCTAATCACCTTTAAACCAGGTAAGCCAGGTCTTTCAAACCAGTCACCAAATCCTTGGCTTCAATGACCAGCAAGTGGTTCAAACTGTTTTCTTTTGTCTGATAGGTGCTTTCATTCCAGCTGTCCCAATACAGCCTGTGGTTATTCGATACCCTAATAAACTAGTAAGATTATGTTATTATTATGTATTTATTGCTCATTATTGATTATCAGTCTGTTTATTAGTTGATAGAGTGTTAGATCACAGTCTATATTTTGTGTGTACTCTGTGATGTGTACATATCTTGTATATTTTTGTACAGGACACAATCACATGGACCTGGCAAGGACCTGGGGCGTAAGTACAACAGTAATGGGTTAACAATCAAGTGTATGATTTGAATGTTGATTGAAAAGGCTAACAATTATTTTTAATCCAGGCTTAAAATTCTGTGGCTAACCCTCTGCCAGCTGCATAATGAGTTTGTAATTGAAGTGAGTAGTTCTACAATATACCTGCCTACTTGTGTCATAAGGCTGTTGTGATATTATGTATCTACCATGTTCTTTAGTGTTCAAAATGCATAATCATAATCATTCCCTGACACGTTTACTTCAATTTGTCAAATGTGGCTCTGTTAATTTATTTTTTATCAAAAATATATATATATTTTTTTACAATGCTTAACTGTTGCTGTCTGTACCAGTTTCTTCCCATCTACACACCATCAGAGGAAGAGAAGAAGAACCCAGCCCTGTTTGCTGTTAATGTGAGGCGTATCATGGCTAAGTAAGTCTGTGATAAGTCGGCTCATATAATGGAACACATGTCTACTATGGAGCCATTGTAGCTCAGACTACAACAATGTGTTATACATAGTTAAACCTCCATTATTTCCATGTTCTACTAAAGACATGTAGAAGTCTGTATTCTGATGCCCTCATATTCTATTCAAACATATTCACTGCTGCCTGAATTACATCAGTAAATGTGCTTCCACACATTGATCTAGCGTTATTTCCTCTTTGCTGTGCTTAGAGCTCTGGGGGTCCCGATCACTGACTACTCATTTGAAGACTGCCAGCTGGCCATGGCAGAAGGCCAGCTCCGACTGCCAGTCGACACCTGTCTGTTGGAGTTTGCCAAGCTTGTCAGGAGGCTGGGGTAAGTCACTCAAACCACTAATAAAATTAACATTACAATAAAAAATGGCCATATGCACTCACATAACTCCACATCTAGTTTCAGCTGTTATTTTATAGCATGGCACCCAAAGAGATGCCAAATTCATGTTTATGCTTTTTACAGTAAGTATTTAGGATTTTTTTTTTCTTTTTAGGCTAAAATCCAAGAATCCAGAGAAGATTCTTCAGGAGTTTGGAAACAGAGCCAGGAAGTTAGAGGGACAAAAACTAAGTCTGGATGACTTTGCTCAGTTCCTGGATTTGCCTGTTTCAGACATGCTGCGAGACATGTTTTCTCTTTTTGATGAGGTAAATATCACAATCTACCACAGTGCTTTTTCATTATAGCTTTGTTGTTCTTAAATAATACATTTGAATAAAGCTATATAAAAGTGTAAACATACTGTTGATGTTACTGTTGTCAAACTTAGTAGGAGCACTTGATCTTTTTTTACATTCATCTTTGTGCTGTTTTCCATGGATGTTATATTTACACCCAACATTTACGAGTTTGTCTTTGTTTCAGCATGAAGAGAACTGTATCGACATCAGAGAATATGTAATAGCTTTGTCTGTAGCATGCAGACCTGCCAAAACTATGGACACATTAAAACTGGCCTTCAAGGTATTTTTGGTGTTTTTTTTAATGTGTTATTTGAAGTTTAATGGCCGCTTGATGTTAAATCCTCACTTCTTTTTCTTTTTATCGTTTATTTTTCTGTTATGATATTCTCAACATTTCTTATTTCTCCATACAGATGTTTGAAGCTGACAGTGATGGGGCCATCACAGAAGGAGAGTTAGCCGTTATCCTAAAGACGGCTCTGGGAGTGTCTCGCCTCAATGTGTCACGCCTGTTTTCCTCTATTGATTCAGAAGACACGGGGAAGATCACATATGGTAAGAACCTATAGTTTTTTTTTTATTCACAAAAGTAGTATTGCAGTATGGATAATTCAAACATAGCTTTTGTTTTAGCTGTGATGATAATCTCTGACATTTACAATACAATATTATTAACATGCTCTCATAACCCCTATTATTCTGTGTAAATTTACTTTTAAACTGGCAATATGTGCTTGATTGTGATTGACTTTTTGGTGTCTGGCGCCCCCGTGTGGTCTTCCCTTGCAGACATGTTTAAAACCTTTGTGGAGGAGCAGCCAGAGTTTGATGAGGAGTACCTGTATGCAGAAAATTCAGGGCTCCAGAGAGGCCCCTGCCACCAGAAGAAACCCAGTCTGTCTTCTCTCGCCTGTCTCAACCTGCCCGGCATCTCCACTACCAAAACCGCTAATGGTATCTGCCCCGACTTTAGTGATGGGAACATGGACGGACTTAAGAAACAAAAGTAAAATATTCTTACACACCTCTCCTGGTGAGGGTGTGTAGTGTTTGGACAGTAAGGGACAGTATTTCAGTGCAGTACACAAATAAGTTTACGTTATACGTTTTGTTAGCATCGTTTAAGCAGATTCTAAAATGATTTTCCACCATATTTTTGTTACATACCCATGTTTTTTATTTTGTCAAAATGCCAAATGGTGGCTTTTTCAAATACAGAGCTTCAATAATTAAGGGCAAGCACTTAAACATCCACGGGACAAAATATTTCACGGAAACCCTCGAATCTAGAACTGCATGAAAAAATAAGGAGGGAAAAACACAAGCCCTAAATGGTGAAGACATTGAGTCAAATCAGTATTTTATTCTTGGCTAATATTTTTAAGATTGATCATTTTCCTCTCTGTCAGCTGCCTTTTGTGACCTTAAAAGTACAGAATGCATGAGCTCGATATTCTGAGCACTTTTGATAAATCTTTATTGAAACAATGAGACACCAATGACAATTGAAGCCACTTAAAATAGTTTGCTTTATGTGGTTCATTTGAGGTTACTCATGTCTCTAATTTTATAAATAATAATTGCTGTGAGCGTGTTAATATATTTATATACACATTCATATATATATTGATTTTAGCTCAGGGTTCAGCAACAAAAAATAACCTATATGATGTCATAATTTCTGACATTTACTGGGATGTGTATTTTTCCATACTCCGGTTCTTCCCAAACATTCCTCATACTCCTGTTCTGTTGTTTGTCTCAGCAAACCATTGTGTCTATTTCAAATATAACGTGGACCAAAAAAACATATAGGGTGATGTTTTAATGTATCACCTTGTACTGTATGTGCTATCATTACTTTCTGTTAATGATGTAGCAGCTAAAAGGGGAAATGCCGGACCAATGAAAGCACATCTATTTTTGGCCAGATTTGTTTCCAAGTCATACCACTATCCTTCTGAATTACACTGCCATATCCATTCATTTCTCAAGAAATGTTACTGTTAGGTTAAGATGTACCCAGCACATGTTCTTAATGTATTCTCACAAGCCACACCCTGTCCCGCGTGCTTTTCACTCAGTTTTATCCATAATGAAAGAATTTCAAATTTAACTTAATTGACAGATTTGTTTCTACATATAATTGGAGTATGTTTTCAATGGGCACAGTCATATTGTATTAGACTTGAATTGCAGCCATTTTATTTTTGTAACATGTTCTTCACATTTGCATCTGGTTCATGTTAGTGCATATTTCTGCTTTCAGCAAAGCAATATTTCCCTTCTCTTGAGCCTTTTCGGGGTGTATGCTTTCAAAAACTTCAGATATGTATTTTAAATATTCAAAATGCGGGACATTATCAATGTTTGATATACATATATGAATTAATTTTATTTCCACTGCCATGGCACAGATCTGTGATCTCTCTTTAGATTGTGTTAATGGTGAAAAAATGAGCCACATTTCCTTTATTTTTGTATTTGTTGTGCTATTCTTAAATGCAACGTGTTTATTATATACTTATTATTGCTCAGTAAACTGCATAAACAAAATGCAAAGTTTATATGGAAGCCAATAGCCTTGAATCTTTAGTTTTTATTCTATAAAGAGAATGTATAGACAATCTTGTCACAATCAAAACTCCTCAAAACACTGATGCACAGTAGATATGTTCTTATTGATCCACTTTGAGTCATTTATATTTGTGTAGGTTGAACTAAGTGTTGGTGTGCTGGGCCTTGAGGTGATGCATCAGTCACTGCATGACAGGCTCAATGACACAGACACTACACACTGCACATTTCACCATTAAAAATGTCAAATTCACTTTTAGTATTGCCCCTTTACATCTTTTTTATGTTTGTATTGTGCTTGCACTTTATATTATGCTCATTGCTGTTATAACATGTTACAATTGTACGTTACAGTATTTTCATTTAGCGTTTTTTTATCTAAATGTCAACAATTTGTTTGCTACAAAAATGGGAACCCAAAGGAAAGTGGCAATTTTCTTTTTCAGCCTCGAGATTGTGTAAATCTAACAAGATTTGGATGACTGTAATGCATTATAATGGGAACAAAAGTAATTAACTATATATGCTGGAAACTATTCTGTTTTGTGCATGACAGAGGCAAAGTGACTGTGAATTTAACTACAGAATGAGAATGTGTGTTCAATCCTTGCAATCCCTTGTGCAGATTTTTATTTTGACTATAAAGTAATTTTTGGTAAATAGTCTGCAGTAGGGTTTCAGGGATTTCCTGGGTAATTATTTCACCCCAGTTTTATGTTTCTTTTATTTCGGCTACCTCACAGCATGTGGGGGTGTTACTGTCTTGGAAAGTGTAGTCTTTGAGACAAACCTATATTAATGCTACTGCTGCTTTCTTGAAAGTCTGTCTAGTTGTGAGCCTAAGATGAGAGACGATGTACTCGAATGAGAGTGATGTCTTTCTGATGGCTTATGGTGGATTTTTTTCTGTAGCTATACTTTATTTTTCTATACTTAAGTTTTATTTTATAAATGCATATTGGTGATGAAGAGTCATTACTGCAAGATGTTATGAATTGTGTCTACTATGGACTGCTGTGATAACATTTGTTGATGTGACTCTTGAACTGAATTAAAATATCAAGAAAGCATTACTGTGACAATGTTTTTTTTGTTTCAAGTTATGTTGTGTATTGGTTATGTTTAATATGTAATTTTATTACCTTTTTGATCAAAACAATACTCTGATACACCCACCAACGAGTTCATTAAGATCACATTGGTACGACTAATAAAGTGGCCCCTGAGGTTTCTGCTGCTGACGCCTTCAAGGTTGATTCAAACATGTATATCATCTGCAAACAATCCTCTCAAACTTGTGACAATACTCTACAGATCTCTGGCATCAACATTTTATATTTGTCAATTCACAAAATCTCGTTTTGATATTGAACTTTTGGCATGTGCCTAATCAAATGGCCAGTGAGTGTACATTGTAAAGCCTATTTTTGTATATGATTCAAAAGTAAGCCATCTCCCTTTAGCCCTAGACTACTATAAAAACAGTTTCTTGTTGACCTCTATGATGGTACCATTTCTTCTTTCTCTGACCTTTTCCTGTCTGGGCCTCAGCTGTTGCGTTTATGAAAACAAGACACTCGATTATGTCCAGCTCATCGTTGCCCTAACGCCATTGGAAACCTCATATATCCCACTGAGGTAACTTCGACCCAACGATTTCTGATATGAGGCCGAGGGCATGGCGGTGATTGCACTTCAGCGGTGTGTGCGCGCAATGGAGACCTCGTGCTGGGCCGGAGAAATGAATGGTCAATTGATCATTATGATTGGCAAACATCAAGGCGTCTGGACGTGAGGCGTGTAAATGTGTCCGTGGGGAGCGGGCTGATTGAGTTATTATGGGCGCGCAGCAGTTTGGGTCTGATTGTGTTTATGCCAGTCAGGCAGTACGCTCGGTGATCTGTTGTGTTCTCATGACAGGTAGGTAAAATCTTAAAGCTCAAGGCTATGCAGATCAGAGGTAGTAGAGTAGCCAGAATGTATAATATACATATAATAATCCTATTTGGGAGTTAAAAGGTGCTTATTGATACTGGGTTGAATGTGCAGTAGCCCCATAACTACTGACAAAGGCTTTCTTTACCCAGTTAACTGACTGAGTAGCCTAACCTGTTACATTCTAGCCCCCTCTGAGTATTATAACCAAAACTCATACAGAACCAATGAGTTTTACTTGTCTGGGATTGTCCTGACCAAATCTACTCTAATAAAAATGTGCATCCCACCATATGGAACTCTGGGTAGATCTACCTGGAAACTGGGGTGAAAAGATTATTTCCTTGTTTCATGATTACAGAATCTGACTTTATTGATTTCATTGTTATTATATTTCAGGTGTTCTTTATAAGTATAGCCTGTTTGGGTATTTTGCTTAAGTGGAACTAACTTCTGACCTTAAAGTTGTTGGGCTAAGCTAAAACTTGACTCTCTTTGTCATCTTACAGGCCTACATAAAATGAGTGGCACGTAAGACGAGCGCTGTCATTTATGGTCAAACCGTTTGAAGCAGTGACAGTCAGTAAACTAATGGACAGGATAATTGCCTGCAATCATCTGGCCTATGTAATTTGTGAAACTTTGTCCTTTTCAAAAACTTAAGGCCGTGCATACAGTTTGACCAGTTTAATTTTAATGTTATGTAAAATGTATTCATAATCTTCTGCCTATTTCTGTTAGGGTTTTGCTGGAGCCTATCCCATGTAGGAGGACACTCGTGGACTCACGCAGTACCCATGCTTTGGATTCGCTCATCTGGAACCACTCTTCCTTGATGTATATCAAACACTAAGATTTGTTGCCACTTGGGAGTTACAGCC
>JAVQKC010202907.1:0-35742 GCA_036025475.1 Philypnodon macrostomus | reverse complement strand
ACATTTATTAACAATCTTCGACATAATAGTCATTGAAATCAATTTACCCACATGATCACAGAAAGGGAGGCCAAATTACATTCTGTTTCATATCACACGTACAAGAAACGCCTCCCTTTTGCACACGTACCAGCAGAGGGCGCTGTCTGAACTAGTGACCAAGTATTGTAAGTGAAAATGAAAGCGGGTTTTTAGAGACGTGTTTTTGTCTTCAGTAATCTTCAATTCAGAGTCATGGCCTGGGTGTTTAAAGTTATTGTGAATGGATTCAAAGGAGAACGTCTTACTATTGACTTCTGTAATACTGAGGAGCAGTTAAGAAGGTTAACACTGTTGGATTTGAAGAGAAAGATCCAGGTACAGTGAGTTTTTATACAACTGGTTTAGTACTATGCAGTTAATTGTGACTATTTTTGTTCAAAGATGCTGATCTTTTTGTATGTATTTTCTCATTATGCAGAGAAACTGCGGTTTATATTTGCTGATGAGCACTTAGATGATGACTCCAAGCTGCTGTCTGACTATGGAATCCAACATATGTCAGTAATTCAAATAAGCATACGTGTCACTGGTGGTGGTCCTGGTCCAGAGGAGAGAGAGGAGAAGAAGGAGAGCGGAAACATGGGAGACAGAGATCACAAGAACATCAGTATGGAGTGTTTGAAAAATTTTAAGAGGGTTTAAACTGGTTCATTTGAGGAACCATGACGTAGGCTAACATATTGTCATTTTAACTGTTATCAACAAATAGTAGCCTACTGTGATTGTAATTTGATTTTCTCTTCTGTTACTGTTATTATCTTGCGTAAATGTGCGTTGTGTAGATTTCACTGCCACAGCAATAACCATATAATTGTGTCAGTAGATGCCATGTTTGTTTTGATTATTTTAAATCGACTTTCCTACAACATTGTATTGTATTTCCCATTGTATAGAATATGGTGAAATGCATTTATTGTTATGGTGTTTGTGTGTTTTTGTCTGAATTTAAAACACTATTGGACCCAGGTCAGAATGACGTTTATGCCAGTGAACAATGAAGAGAACAACCCACATAAAGCATATTTTAGATGTAATGCAAAATAAACATGTATGGTATAAGATCTTTGAGACATTGTTTGTATTTTTGAACTAATGTGTGTTTATAGTTTTTGACTTTGGAACCGTGAACCAAAGCGTTGACACTTGTCCTTTGGTGCTTACCGTAGTCGCGTTACAGTCAACATGGCTGCCATCAGGAGCGGGGTGACTCCGGGCTGTCTGGCGAGATGTTTTCTGCGTCAAAGTGGAAAAACAAAAAGAGGAATTCACGCCTTTACAGATTTTTTAAACCCGGTAAGTGCTTTTTTTCGTGTCGCATGTTGTACTTTGTCTGTGCTCCTGAAACAAGCGATTTCTCCTCGGATCGCTCACCGCTACGCTAGCTCTGTGCGCAGTGGAGTGCGTGCGTCTGCGTGACTTTGAGATATTACTGCACGGATCTTCTGTGTTTCTCTGTAGCAAACAAAAGAAAATATGGGACCACTTATAATAGCTATATGCTGACCATATTTACTTAAAGACGTCTAAACGAACTTATCAGAGGTAGTGACTGGTACGTGACGCCCAGACCGATATGAAGCATGTTTTAACGGCACAGGATTGTTGTTTGCTTGGCATTATGGAACTCAATGGTTTAGTCAAGGCCACAACCCTTTGGATAATTAAATACTTTATGTGTTATTTCCGGCAATTGTGTAAACTATATTCTGCACACTGACGCTGTGTCATTGGGCAAGACACTCAATCCACATCGCCTATGATTGAATGTGGCAGCCACGTCTCTGTCAGTGTCAGCTGTGGCTACAGAAGTGGTTAACCACCACTATTGTGTGACTGGAGTAAATAAATAATGGATTTAATTGTAAAACGCTTTGGGTATCTTGCAAGGGGCTATATAAGTGAAAGACATTATTATTGCATCTTAAACGTGGCACTAAAACAGTAAACGTTTGATTTTGTTGTATTTTGATGTACCTGCAGCGGTTGCTACAAAAGTCCCATCTCCACACAGTGCGTGAGTGCAACAGTCCTATTGTAAAAACCCTGCTCAGTAGGAGGCACAATGGAAGATTTCTGTGTGTGACCGCTGTGGCTGTACGACACAATAGTACACAGGTAAAAGACTGGAATAATTCATGTGTTTTCCCAATACATACATAATCTTATAATCATTTATTTCCATATGTATGTACACTGGATTATGTCTGTTTTTATATTTCCAGATCCCACTTGACTCAGCTTCGGTGCTTGAGGCTGCTGTCAGTGCTCCAGTCAACCCTGTACCCCACTCTTCTGAACCTATTATCCCACAGACAGTCACAGAACAGGTACAGGTATATATATAATTGCAAATGAACATTTAAAGGTGTCATCTGAAAGTTTACTTTATGACCCTGTTCTATAATATGTATATATGTAAAGTAGGTATTCTGTAGCCTGTAGAGACCAGATACTATTGGTCAAAGTGGTAACCCACAAAGTCTGATCTGATGTTGAGGCCGGGGAGTAAAGTAAAATAATAATTATGACCGATTACCTATTTTACATTATAGATCATGGTCAGATAAAGCATTTTTAAATCTTATAATTTACCCTTTCAGACCACAGTTGAGACGGTGGCATCAACCGAAGTGGACATCTCGCCTCCTCCCACAGTTTTAACCCTGCCCCTTGACACTGTCCCACCCGACTCCGCCTTTGTCCTCACTCAGCCAATCACAGAGCAGGTGGCTGATGCTGCACCCACTGCTGTGGATGTCCTCCAGGCTGTGTCCACAGAGACCAGTTTAGCAGAGCTGGGTTTGGGCTGTCACACTCCAGTCGGGCTCATTCAAAACCTGCTGGAGTTTATGCATGTGGATTTGGGTTTGCCCTGGTGGGGAGCCATTGTTGTAGGTAAATTAATTATTCATTGTTTTTGCGTTACAATTTTTAAATATAAATCAGTATTGGACTATATGCAGCTGCTACCTTGACTACCATATAATACTTGTATTTAATGAATTCTCCCCAAACCCAATTTTAATAAATTTATAACGCATTGTTTTTGATAATAAACTGTTTTGTGGCATTTAGGAGCAGCACATTCTGTGTATAATTGTCAATAATATGTTCACAGTATAAAATTACTTAAAAACACTGCATTGTTGTGTAAATCTCTGCATTTTTGTCATAATAAATGTAAAATTGTGAATGATGATATCGTTTTATAGGTACCGTGTTTGCTCGTATGGTGGTGTTCCCTGTCATTGTGAAGGGCCAGAGAGAAGCAGCTAAGCTAAATAATGTCCTGCCAGAGATGACCAAACTCACCAGTCGAATGAATGAAGCCAAACAGAGCGGAAACAAGTTTGAATGTAAGTTTGTTTGCATTCGTGACATTACTCTGTAATTATTGTATTGTATTAAAGTTGCTCTTTTGTTGCAGTTTCCAAAGCCTACTCTGAATTGAGCTTATTCCAGAAGAAGCATGATGTTAATCCCTTACGTGGCTTCTTGGTTCCTTTGGTTCAGGTCAGTTTATTATAGAATTCGTTTATTATAGAATTTGTTTATTCTAGAATTAGTTTATTATAGAATTAGTTTATTGTAGAATTAGTTTATTGTAGAATTTGGTTATTATAGAAGAATTGTTATGTTAGAAGAATTTGGTTATTTTAGAAGAATTTGTTTATTTTAGAATAATTTGTTTATTATTCTTTTCAAAATGCTTTATTACAAATGATGTTTTATGTTCCCGCAGGCACCTATTTTTATCTCTTTCTTCATTGCACTGAGGAAGATGGCCTATCTCCCGGTGCCCAGCATGCAGACCGGAGGTGTGCTGTGGTTTCCAGACCTCACTTTAGCTGATCCTTTCTACATCCTGCCTTTAGCTGTCACAGGAACCATGTTCTTTATTCTGGAGGTGAAGCAACTCTTGTGATATTGTTATCGGTACTTAAAGTTCTAGTCTGGAGCTTTCCTTAAATAAAAAATGCAAAAAATGTACTACCTGACCCTTTTCTATTATGTAAAGTAGGTCCTCTGTAGTCTGTAGAGGCCAGGGGAGGGACTAAAGTAAAACTCAACAACTATTGGTCAAAGTGGTAACCCACAAAGTCTGATCTGATGTTGCTATATAGAGGCAAGGGGAGGGACTAATGTAAAACTCAACTACTATTGGTCAAAGTGGTAACCCAGAAACTCTAATCTCATGTTGCTGTAGAGGCCAGGGGAAAGAATATAGATCAGGGTGTACACAATTTTTATTTTTTTAAACTTACAGACTACACCTTTTTAATGTTTTATGTCTTTGATATTTATCAAACTGTTTATTTCCAGTTGGGGGCCGAGTCAGGTGTTGACAACCCAAATTTGAGAGCAATGAAGACTGTGTTCAGAATAATGCCCCTGGTCATCCTCCCTCTTACCATCAACTTTCCAACAGTAAGTGTCTGGTGCATTGGATAAAATGTCACAAGTCATCTGTGCAGTACTGTCTAAAAATTGCGTAATTTTCTGTTATAGGCTGTGTTCACCTATTGGATGACCTCCAACCTCTTCTCTTTGGGTCAAGTAGCGTTGCTCCGACATCCTTTGGTCAGAGACAAGTTGAAGATCCCAGAGAAGATCAAACACCCAGCGTCTGCACTGCCTCAGAGTGATGGATTAATTGAAAGCATGAAAAAAGGTTGGTGGTGATCAGTAACCAACTCAAAAGAGAACGCCATTTTCTTACTGTTTGTGTCTGCAGGCTGGAAGAATGCTCAGCTCGCCCAGCAGCTCCAAGAGAGAGAAAGGAGGATCAACAATCACCTGGACCTTGCAGCTAAAGGTAGATGTTATAGCTCTAATGATGATCAGAAGAAATGTACTGTTTATAACTAGTATCTGCAGCATAAGTCATGGTAAACTGTTCTAACATGAAATCAAGCTAGATAAAGATGCCCCCTTGTGGATTATTTGTTAATTGCACCCAGAACCAATGGATCCTCGTCGTTTTCATAGTTTTGATTCTGAGATTAAGAAAACTGCATACTGTCTAACTTGCAACACTAGCTTTTATTTACAAGGCCCCTTTGTTGGATCTCACTTGTATTAAACCTGCAGTAGTGTCTCATTACTCTCTAGATCATGTTTGCTAATAAGAGATCAACCATTAAAAGTGTCTGACTAGAGTTGACTTTTCCCCACAGGCCCACTGAGGCAGACGTTCACTCATAACCCTCTGGAGCACAACCCACCAATAGCCTCAGGGTCAGTCAAAAACAAGGCGCCCAGCAGCAAGACAAAGCCATGGAAGGACACACTGGGTTAAAACAGTAAATCAGTCTTATAGTTTGGCAGAATAATGAATTATGTAAATATTTATAGCGCCAAGAGCAAATATATTAAACGTCATTTTCTCTCATATTATTCTGATTAAACCTTACAATAATGTGCACCTTTGTGTTCAGCCTTGTACGTAAGGTAATACCACGCAAAAATGTTTACGGTTAAATCATTTATTATAAATATGTGTGCAGTTGAAGAGTCAAAAGCATTTACATTTAACAGTCCTCGTGTGAAAGAAGTTATTGTGTAAAAAAAATAGCCCTTTTCCAACGCATCACAAACCCATCAAGATAAATAATGATGTTAAAATAGCAGTGCTTTGAGTTGTACATGATCTCCATTTGTCCTTTTTTAGTAAAACATCTCTAGGCTTTATTACGTAGTTAAATACTACACAAGTTCATTAAATAAATCTACTAATATGTACACCTCTGTGATACAAAATTAGATCTTCAAGCATCCAGCCGTCATTGTGCATTCATTAACTATACCCGTGTGGCGCTAGACAGGGGGGAGTTGTAGGTCCAGTTCATGGCCAATGTTCAGGCGTTGAGGAGCCAATGGCCAACATGGTTTCGGGGATGTCCAGCGGTCAAGTGTTAAAACTCCTTATTCCCCTTTATTGTCCATTTCAGTCAAAACAGAGAAGCACGTCTTCTGAATCAAGATCCCACATTTTGCTAAAAAAAAATACAGAAATTGTTTGATTGTTAACCAAGCAGAACACCCGCCAAAACAATCTGTCAAATACAAAATTCTTACCAATAAAGTTCCTGATCCACAGTGGCCTCTTGTGGGCTGGGGTGTAGCAGCAAAGGAAATACACAGGCACTCCAGAGAGAGCGATGCCGATGCCGATCAGAGAGTTAATGGTGTCACTATAAAGTGGCACAACGACCAGGAAGATGGACAACACACAGAAGATGATCGGGTAGAACAGGCTCAGCTGGAGAGGAAAGGGAGACATGTCAAACCATTATACATCACTGTACAAACAGTATTCTAAGGGAAAGCTAGTTCAAATATTTGTGATATTTAGGCCATTTTTACACAAAGACCGCCATGAGGTCTTTGGAGTGTTGTGGCAGTGGCTCAGGAAGTAGTGTAGGCTGTCCAAAGGTTGGTGGTTAAATTATTCTTGAGGTAAAGTCCATTGTGCTCATAAAGGTAGATTAGCGCAATATGCTATTTTATTAACCATTTCAGTGTATGGTCACAGCTCATAGCACAATTTTGGAATTTGGGTTTTTGTAACAATCTCTTCACTTTGAACCATATCACAAAAGGCATATACTAAACATGTATCAATATAAGTTTTGTACCAATTTTATTTTACATAATTTCCAAGTAAGTTTGAGGCATTTTTCTGGAGTCCCCTGACAAAATTAATTTCTTATCTGTTCGACAAACCAATATTTGTTTTACTGCACCAAAGTATTTTTGAGATAGCGTTATTTATTACCATTGCACCTCCTCTATGTATGTACTGTACATTAGGACTGAGGCACTGGCGGTACCTTTAGCGGTCTCTTCCGATCCGGCTCCTTCCAGCGGAGATACAGTTGTCCCAGAATGGACAATCCCACAAAGAACCAGTAGCTGAAGCTGTAGTAGTTGATTAGCCTAAAGACGTCTTCTACACACAGGTATATCAGAGCCATGACTCCCTGAAGAACAAAAGGATGCATTTAAACCTAATAGAAAACTTAAAATTTGGTTGTATTTTATGTGACTTACATTGAAGAGCAGAGCAGGGATTGGAGTGTAGCGAAAAACATGGATCATGCACAAGGAGTCTGGCAGGTGGCCTTCTCTGGAGCCCACAAAGAACAGCCTTTTGAGACAATACAATACAGTTGATGAAAGAGTTACAATACATTTACAACTGAGATTAAGGTGAATTTACATACCTTGAAGAAGCCAAGATGGAGGCGTTGAGTCCACCAAAACAGGAGAGAGCCACAGCTAAAGGAATTGTCCAGTTCATGACACCAAACACTTTGTCTGCAAATGTCTGGGAATAACAAAAGATAAACATATAATAATAAAAACATTATCATTCAGCTTATTGCAGTTTCTCGCCTATTAGAGCAACTGTGGGTCATAAGTGGGGTACATCCTGGACAATGGCTAGTTACACAGACTGACACATCACTATCATTGCTTTTTTCACTCATTCATTCTCCAGGGGCAATTCATAGAGTCATCAAATTCTCCCAACGCGTGCATGAACATTAGATTGGTTTTCCAAAATACCCAAAAGAACCCACAGTAAGACAGGGAGGCCATGCATACAAACTCACTCATTGGAGATGGTGTGTTTTAGCTTAGCTTTTTTATCAAACAACCCATCTGCTATAGGCCTAAAATATTATCTTATACACTAACTTACCACAGCTACTGCATCGCTGTCCAAGATTGCGTTCATGGGAAGAACGGTGTAGTAGGCCACGTTGGTCAAGATGTAGATTACTGTGACTATGGGCATGGAGATCGCAATGGCCAGTGGAAGGTTCCTGCAGTTCAGAGAAACAGCCAGCAGAGGGAGGCATAAAACATGAGTCAACATAAAAAATGTACACGTTCTTCAAAAGACTACAGTTCAAGAGCTGACCCCTGTAGGTGAGGGAAGGGCTGGGTTTAGGATTAGATGAATGTGTCACTAAATCTCCCTGAGAATGGTGGGAGTCACATGTAGTGATGCTTCATTTGAGCAGAAAAACACAGTCACACAATTGTTTGGATATTCAGTCCAATTTAAAACCAAGTCCAGTACACATACATCAAATTCAGTACTGGTTTAGACTTGGTTTGACAGAATTAGCCCTGGCTCAGATCAAATTTAGTCAAGTCTAACATTTCTCAAAAACATTCAATCTTCTGTCTGGATTATGGTCCTTAGATTACATATATAGTATTACTAACAAACACTATAAAAATACTAGACCTATGTGACCTCGGTGCTGTTTACGGTCATATACATAAAAACATAAAACACAATACAGTATGTCTACTTTTACTGAGAGCATGTAAAACTGTCATTCAAACTAAAAAATGTTGATCAAAATTAGGCATTTTTTTGCAATAACGAAGCTGACAAAGGCAGTCTACATCAGATTTAATACCCAAAGTTCACGTACCTCTCTGGGTTCTTGATCTCCTCTGTGACAAAGTTGAGTGTGTCCCACCCGGAGTAAGAGAACAGTGCAGAGTACAGGGCCAGAGCTATGCCCCCCGGGTCCTGGGACGAACTGTCAAAAAGTCCTTCGAAGTTCTGAGTGTGACCTGAAAAAGAAGACCCGGATATTAACAAAACTGCTCTCTTTAACGGTCCAGAGCAATGTATGGTTTAGGGACAGTGGCAGACAGGAGCAGAATTTAAGATTTTGAAGTTCTCTTTGTTCATGATCAGGAATGTCAGTAGGTCAGATGTGTTGGGTATGTCCAGAGGAGAGATAGTGAATGTTGGGGTTAGAGCTGTGAGGCCAGGAGCAAGCAGGACCATTGAGGAAATACAGACAGTGTTGGGTCGAGGCAGTTAACAGCCAAAAGGAACATTATTACAGTTGTGAATTATAGTATCTCCAGACATCATTGTATACTCATTGTTTTTCTTCAATTTTAATGCAAGTTAAAAAAAGAAGAAGCTGACACCTTGTCCGATCATGACCAGGCCTGTGATGATGACAGCGATGAGAGCGATGACTTTGGCGTACGTGAAGAAGTCCTGAACTCTCGTGCCCCATTTCACATAGGCACAGTTGACAAAAGTCAGCAAACCTACAACACAGAAGACACACAATTTGATCACACAGACAATGAAATGCCTTTGACTTTTGCTCCGTGAAGTGTGTGTGCCAGTGCGTTTCCGTGGTTGATTAAAGGAAGCGCTGGTGCTGACTCAAGCAGAGAGGCCTGTTGTTTTTTAGTCCAGGAAACAGCTGAGTGTAAGTTTTTTACATACACAAGTCCACGCAGGTACAACCATGAACTCAGAAGACTGTTGTGAAACTGTAGCTCAGATTTTGATCCGTATTGACCGGTCTGCTACTCTTGCTTTTTTGTTGAAAAACATGTCACTTCGAGGCTTCTTATCAGTGCCTGAGTTTATAAATGTGCTAACTGCATTTTTTTATGTTGTAAGAGGGTGTATTTTAGAGTGAGTCACTGGGACATGTATTTTACACAATAAGAAACTAGGCCTGTGCTGTCGTCCCCGACAGCAAGGTGTATATCGGCGAAATGGCCCCATATGTCTGCCCCATACGTCTGCTACAACTGTCACCAACGGGCACCTTAATCACTTTTTTGATTTGTCTGGATGTTTGTAAGGAATGTTTTTGCCAAATTTAGAAAATTCCCTAAAGCTGCATTCTTCTTTCAGTCTATAGGGGGCGCTATAGTTGTAGGGTGGGGTCATAATAATATTTTGTGTTGGGTACACTCTGGAGAATCACTGTACCAAGTTTCATTGCTCTCTGCCAAAGTAAGTGTGTCCAGGGTCCCATAGGGGTCATAAACATGGGGGCGCTATTGAGGCATTCTCTGTTATTTGCCTCATTTATTGGCTCAATTAAAGTGATTCAGGGCAATAATTAGTTAATTGTCATTAATCGTAGAAGTATCAAAATCAATCCAGTTCAGCGTCTTCATGTATGTTTTAAGCTATCTCATTTACACATAGGATCTACAGGCACGGATGCAGACCAACGTGAATATTTTGTCACCGAATTATGACATTACTTTACATCATAGAACAGGGTCAAGTAGTCAGTTTTTATATGATCTTTTTCTTTTTTTTCCATTTTCCTATTTTAGAGGACTTAAACTTAACAAGGAAAAAACTCAAAGAAATGAGAATTAATTTCTACTGTTTATGGTAACAACATCATTTGTTTACTCACAACTACATTATAATGTTTACAAGCAATGAAAGTACATTTTAAGTGTGGGCGGAAAAACATAACAGGTAAGAACAGTTGTCTGATATCACTGTTTACAAATCAAACAGCACTCATCTGCATTTAACCGCTTAGAAACACAACCCTCTTCATAGGTTACGAAACTGGGCCATACCAACCTGTACTGGACCAGACATTTGAGAAATATTATCTTTCTTATTGTAAAGATCTTTTTACTGCTAAAGTTTTAAACGGTTAACTGGCTCTAGAGATTGATTGACATGTTCCTGCTTTTGTGACCTTGTTAAGACCTTCATATCAACTAAATGCATGTTACAGAAGCTGATTTCTGTCCCGCATGCCAAACAATGGTATCGTTCCCACCATGGACTGGACAGAAAGATGACAATTATTTTCGAATGACTCAACACTTTATGGATGATTTGTTTAGTTCAATTTGAAGCACAGCTGTTGTTTGTTTTGTTTTCCAAATCCGATTCCTTCACTGCTCGAGACTGACGTAAATTGATATCTTATAATGGTTTCATTTTTATGGACACAATGTGAAATAATTGCGTTCTTTATCAATCGGTTGCAGTGACAACCTCCGCCTCATAGAGGACCTGATATAACATAATGAAGATGACAGTGTAAAATGTTATGTGAGAAGCAATGCTCAGTCCGTGTATATTTTTCTATTTCCTTCGCTCTCTCTCCCTCCACGGACATCCACTGTGAGAGGCGCCGTGGAGATGCAATGTGACGTGCTATGAAGATTTGCTTAATTTAGCCAAATAAATTAGATTTTATAAGCCGCCTTTGCCAGAGCGTATTATTGTCTTGTCAGTGCTGGAGGTAGTATGCTCCAGTGTGGAGGGCTGCAGCCCGGTTACGTCTGTCAGCGAGCAGACCACAATTATATTTCTGCTCCTATACAGGTGAAAGCTGTGTCTGGAGCTACTGTGAGAGTGCACCATGGGGTTTTGTGGCATTTGAACTCACCATAACAGATTGACAGAAGTGATCATTTTTACATAGCACTCTTCTAAATGTAAACCCTATTGTGGAAACATGACACAAAATAAATAGTGTCTGGATGAGAACAGTTTGTCCAATATGAGAAAGAATAGTGTGCAGGAATTGGTAATGCGCAGCTGAATATACAAATTGAGGCTTACAGGGAACTGGTGCAGTCACTGGTTATTAAGCTATTAAAATCACATCAAATAATATAATTCAACACCATGTGAAATACAGTCAGTTAAATGAAAGGGTATACAACACTGTCCTTGTCTTTTTTCCTTTAACATTAAATCTATTACACTGCACATTTAATAAAAATGTAAGTAAAAAGAGGCTCTTTGCAACAATTCAGAAACTAGTGTCTGTCAATGGCACACAACAAACAACAATTATAAAATAAAGACTACTTCTGAGTCACTTGCCAATATAAGTGAACCATTAGTATAAGCGCCCAACGTGCATTAGCATTAATGCTAATCGTGATTAGCTTTAGCATCTCTAAATATAACAAAAATCCATAAAGAATGACTCTAGTATAATTCTTTTCTCCTTCCTCTCTTCTCTTCTTCATAGACATTGAAAACAGTTTTCTTTCTCCGCCATTGTACGAGTTAGCGCCAAAGCTAATATGTACATCGGCGCACTTCCTTGTTACATAATACTTCCTTATTACGCAGCAGGCTAAACCAATAACAGATTTTTTTATTTTTTTATTTATTTATTTATTTATTTTCAGAGCGCCTAATTGATAGTACTCTAATTGACAGTAAAGGCTATTTTAACTAGTATTTTAAACACCTTCCCTAATACCTTTAGGTCAATGGACATTTTAAGTTGACCAGTATAATATTCATACACTTTGATAGCAGTTTTGATTGTGGTTGCTATGTGTAAAAAGCGTGTTGGGTGGTGCTGGAAAAGAAGCTCCAAATTGAAGTGGCTGTAGCCCGCCATTGTTGAAGAGACTAGTGGATACAGCTGATAATTAAGTAAGCCTATTGTTAGCCAAATAAATAGGTCTGGTCTCTGAGCCTGTATAGCCCTCACTCTCACTATGTTAAGTCACGCAGTATCATCTCTTCCTGCGTTACAAATCCGAATACAGTGGAGCTCCCTGGGCGCAGACAGAGGAGATACCGCTGAGGAAATGGTCGCAGTGTGAAGGCGCTCCGTATTGTTTATCAAACGGGATCAGAGCCAGCTTCAAAGCCTCAAAGATAAATGGACCCTATGCTGCAGGGCTCCAGTCTCTATAGAGTTTTCCCAACGATAAGGACACAACCACCGCGCACTCTATCTGCATTGTCTATAACTAAACGATCAGTTTAGTGCCATTGTCCCGGCTCCGCTACCTGCTGGGAGCTCTCATTGGAGGGAGGGGCCCTGTCTGTCTGAAGTTACCT
This sequence comes from Philypnodon macrostomus, assembly GCA_036025475.1. Classification (NCBI taxonomy): domain Eukaryota; kingdom Metazoa; phylum Chordata; class Actinopteri; order Gobiiformes; family Eleotridae; genus Philypnodon; species Philypnodon macrostomus. The sequence goes on along the minus strand of JAVQKC010202907.1, from coordinate 23,057 downwards.
GGTCGTTTATGCGCCTAACCTGTCCGCCATGTTAACACAAAAAGATATTAATGATTTATTACGACTTTAACACCCGGATCCGCTGGTGTGACAGACTTTCAGTCCATTTGAGGATTATTTGAGTCTTTTCTCGGCGGTTGTTTGCTCTTGCTGGGTTTTCGCAGCTTCATTGCCAGCTTGTTTTAACAGATTTGCATGTGAACTGCTCGACAATCAGCCGTAATTGTGTTTCTACTGTAATACCTTTGATCTCTAATGTTTGAAGCGCGGTGCCAAACGGTGCCTCTTGGGCAACTGGCGCCAGTGCTCCCCGGGGAATCCAACAGACTTCACCCCGCTGGTCTGGGACGGTCTACCTGTACAGACATATCCCTACATATATACCTGGCTGGCCAAAGAACACAATCAAGCTTTTTGATTTGAGTTTACAAAATGCCAATACAACAATATTTCTGTGCGTACCTGATTTGGACTACAGGATCACATGTAGAACGTCAATATTTGGACTGTCAAATCCATATATTCAGACTTGGCTCAGACTATACACAACTACTCAACTGATTTATTTGAAAACAATACCAATATTGTAATCCCAACACAAAATATGACAACATCACTGCACGTGTATGTCCTTTGTGCGCAAAGTATCACATACATACATGCATGTCCATACATGAATGATATAGAGTGCATTGGAAGCATTGGATTGCATGTTCTTTTCCGAGGATTATTTTACTCTAAGGATTAAACTGTTCCAATGATCCAATTGGCTAATATATCTAAACAGCTTTGGTCCGAGTGATTAAGAATATTGCCAAACCAAATTTGCATTATAATTTAAGACCGATTAACAAAAAACAATACATAGAGAGGAAAAAAAAAACATCAATAATGGAATGTTTCTGGATTCTGCTAAAACCATCTTTACGCAGCGCACTGGACTCTCTTTGCCCAATCCATGTTCTAAATTATTTCCCAACAAAGAAGATACATATATAATTGGATTATTGGTTTGTATGCATGTTATTGTTTTGTCATGTGAAAGCATATACACGGCAGACAAGATAAAGTCATCAGACAGATGCTGGAGAAACCCCTGGAGCAGTTAAACTCTAGATACACTTCTCTCACTGGTAACCATATAAACTAGTCTTGTTCAAAGCATATAACGAAACCCTATGTCTATCTGCGCCATGTTTTGCGAGCCTGACACCTGTATGCAGAGCCTGCATGTATCCAGATGAAAGCCACATCTGCAGCGGGTCTTCGTCTCGACGCAGACACATGTATGAGCTCGGGTCGGTTCTCACAGACTCCGTGGCGCCAGCTCTTCACACACTCACAGGATATGTAAAGACTTCAATAACGACCCATTACGGCCTACTCAGGGAGATCCATCAGGCGTTAACAAGCGCCCCCTTTGCATATGCAAACGTCCCGCCGAGGGGGGCACCTGGGACAGTATATAAACCCCAGCCAGCCCCCGAGAGGACACTGCACTCCTGTCTTGGACTTACAACCGCAAAAATGGTGAAATACTTCTCTGCGGACTGGCTCGCCCAAAGCCACTATAACAACGCCGAGGCTCAAGCTGAAGAGAGCGAAACAGATACAACTTTCAAACCCCACGTTGCCTGCATGGTGCAACCATCTGTGCCTGCTTTCGGAAAGGGTTACCTCCAGCCAAAACCAAAAATGATAAAGAATGATGCAGTGGAGACCAGCGTTGAGAAAGAGTCCGGCCCTGGCTCGCCTCGTTCGTCTTGCGCCTCGCCAAGTAAGTTCTGAACTCAATCTAAACAAAATCTAAACTTTTCTCATTTTATTTTGAAATGGCAGTAATCTAACCAGCATTTCCCCTCTATAGTTTCAGAGACAAGCGAGTATTCATCTGGCTACGAAAGCGAGGCAGCCTCATCCGAGTGCTCAGCCCTGGACGAACTCAGCGAAGCCGATAAAGACGCACAGAACCAGCGCCGCGTACGCACCAAGTTCACCCCGGAACAGATCAACAAACTGGAGAAAATCTTCCACAAGCACAAGTATCTGGACGCTAGCGAGAGAGTAAAGACCGCTCAGAAGCTTAACCTCACAGAAACCCAAGTGAGGACGTGGTTTCAGAACCGGCGCATGAAGTTGAAGAGGGAAGTTCAGGACTATCTCGCTCCCCAGGTCACGCCGATACTCCTCCACGCTCTTCCCCCGGCGCTGCAGTACCAGAGGCCGCATTACCCTCACCCACACCCGGTCGCACCAGCCCCGGGATTCTACCCTCTCTCCACCCCCCACATGCAGCACCATCACCACCAGCCCATGATGATCCACAACCCACACTTCTACTAAAGCCAAAAACGGACTATTTCCCAAAGAAACACTTGTGCAATACAGAGATGTTTATTAAGATATGTGTACATACTGAGAATTGTATAGAGTCTATTTATGGTTGAATAAAGTTATATCTTCTAAACATTAACCCCTTTTCTGTTGTTTTGCTTCGTGATTGGTCAAAGCAGCCTATATATGGCAAAATAGTCGATTTATGATTATGAATAAAAACTAGAAAACGAGGGGACTTGTAGAAGGTAATCCAGACTCATACCTTTACGCACAACTATGTAGCTTGTGCAACAGAGATGAGCGTCAGCATACATTAATATCACTTTAAGGCTATGATCTGGATATGTACAGAGGTAACATTCATATTTCACATACAAGAGACTGCACATGAAAATGTATGCCTTATAGGATGAATATCTGGGTATAGAAATGAGTTTGCGTCCGTTGCATTTTTGATCCTAGTAACATGCACTGCCATTTGTCACAATGCTCAGAGTTCTCGGGATAGCTTTGGCTAGTCTCGCGAGATTGGCATGCTTACGCCAAATAACCAATCTTTTTCTCTATTTAACGTAACTAAATGCACAGACGCTCGATTCTAGGAGATTGTAAATAGTATACATGGGTTTGTATAGACGGACAGTGCCATGGTTAGGTCTTTGAGATCTTATACAACATGGCCACATTCTGCATGTGGCTGAATGAACTCGATTAGCATCAGGCTAAACTTATATTTCCCCATTCAGTTACATTACAACCAGTCTTTTTTGATAGTTTAAGTGATCATGTTGAAAATCTGGCCTAATGGTGAACAATCTTGTCCGCATTGGCTTCAGTATAAGACTCTTATCGCAGCTCATTGTATGGAGTCCCCATTGATCCCACTGTCTCATTAAATATAATACCAGCGGCTAATTCACGATCACAACACATAGACTGCGCGCAGCCACTCTCCGTATGCTGTGGGCTTTCAAGTGCCTTGTTTGTGCGTCCCCACCTCCCCTTTGCCGGGTCCTTGCACTTCAAACGCTGCCTAACCCGCAGATCACGGACAACAATTAGTCCTAATTAAGTCGCTCAGTGATGAGTTTACACTTGGACCGCGGGTGTCCTCCGGCCTGGCTCCACGCAGTCTGGGCCTTTGTGTGCGCACTGTCCCTGGTCTGCATCGAGCCTCAGGTGAAGGCCTCTTGATGTGATCAGGGCAGGAGATAGTAAACTAGCTCCGCGACAAGACTCGGCTTTGTAGTGTTAAGAGGCGCAGTTTATGTATTAAGGGCTTCTCCCTTACAGGAATTTCACTCATTGCAGGATCAGATCAGCGAAGTAATTGTGGGCCAAAACATCAAAACAATATTACAATAATATAACTTGAATCCAGTTGGAGATTTACACACGGTTGGACTGGTTTAGTGGGATACTTTCATAGTGCACGGAACTATAGGGTGACTTTTACGCACAGAAACATTAATTCCATTGTTCCTTATAGCTTACAATGTTAATCAAATAACAAAAAAAATCTGCTAATCTATACTTTGATTTATTTGTCTCCAATATGACTGATTTTGTTCATTTTTAACATAATTTTAACAGTTGAGTCAGCATAGACGGTAAAACATTATGTCACCCAATAAAAACAAACAAACAAACAAACAAAAAAACAGAATTGATATTATTTTATGATGAACTCAAACTGTAAATCAATGGAATGGAGTCTTTGGTAAACACCGTGATTATATTTGATGTGCAAACAGTGCCATGATACTTTGCCTTGGCTTTTGGGGGCGACTCGGTGTCAGCGGAGCCAGGGGCCCCCTCCCGCAGCAAATGTGTCATTAAAATAGATCAACAGAGATCAAACGACCGCTTCTCACTTTCTGTCGGTGGTCGCACCCAATGTCTGTGATCACAATACAAGCTTCATCAGCAGACAGACAGACAGACAGGCGCTCAATTGCCGCAAAAACATCACGAGCAGACTGATATTAGAGAGGACATCGTTCATTTATCGGTGATATCATCAAACCAGAGCCTCGAAGTCTCCATTTTATCAGCTGTGCCTAATATTTGCCAGCGTGTTAATGGGCGGATGATCCTTTTACGCATTTAAACGATGCGATATGCCAGGTAACTGATACTCAGACTGAGAGGCGCCACGGCTCCAGGGCCAGTCACCAAGGTGAGAAAAAGCACAACCTTGCCTCTATTAAGCTCAATTACAACGGCCATCAAGTTTCTATCGTTCCGCTGAGATGTCTATGCATATGCAAATGGTGAAATGCGTCCCACCTATAAAGAAGTCAGGAGCCAAGCGAAGACCAACACTCATCTTAACGGACTCGCATCTACCTGCAGCATGGCGACGTTTACTATTGAGTGGCTGTCTCAGAGCTTCTACAACACACATCCTGCACTTGAGCCAAAACTCGATGAGGATTTCACCAAGGAGCCACCAGTCCAGCACACTCCTGCCTCTCCAAACAGTACGTATCTTAACTGTATAAAACTGTGCGCAAAAATCACATCTAAAAGGCTTGTTTTGCTAAAGTACTAATCATCTCTTGTTTTCTCCAGACAGCTGTGGCTACACGTCCGCCTCTGAGGGCAGTGATGTGGGAGAGGACAGTGAAGGCGAGGCCGGTCGCAGAGTCAGGACCAAGTTCAGCTCGGAGCAGATCAGTAAACTGGAGATCACCTTCAGTAAACACAGATACCTGGGCGCTACGCAGAGGAAGAAGATCGCAGAGAAACTGAGCCTGTCAGAGACGCAGGTCAAAACATGGTTCCAGAACAGAAGGATGAAGCTAAAGCGCGAGGTCCAGGACATGCGCACTGAGTTCCTGGCGGTCCCCGCCGCGCTCCTGCCTCCAATGATGCATCAGCACCACGCTCTCAGCGGACAGCTCCACGGGGCCAGAAGAGGCCTGTACCCGCATCAGGAGCTGCACAGACCGGCCACACACCCAGCAATGGCCCGACATCACCCCTACCACACGTACTCCGTTCACCAGACGCTCCACACGCATCAAGTTGTTCATGCTTTCTTTTGAAATCTAAAGACTGCACAGAAAACCATTGTCTAGCATCTAGATGTATTCACTGCTGTTTTTAGTGGAGCTTTAAGTTATTAGCTATAACAAAGCACTATATATGTATTGATTCAATGTTCAATAAAACGAAAAACCAAAATTCAAAACTGATTCGTCTTGATTTGAGTTGCAAAGGTGATCATAATAAAGTGTTATTAAGTACTGATACAGTAAATGGCAATGTGAAGGCCTATTTATTTATTTGTTTATGTGTTTGTTTGTTTATTTGGTTATACAAAATCACATTATTACATTTAACACTAACACTACAGTCAAAATGTTAAATAGCGTGGCCATAACCATTGGTTATAGACATATCTCTGAAGTTTGATGTCATATATTGGCTTTTTCGCGGCGGTGGTGCAGTGGGTAGATGCTCGCCCTTCAACCGGAGGGTCGGTGGTTCGAGTCCCCGCCCGTGCACACGCTGTCCCGCGGGAGGTACCATAAAGGGGCTGGTGCAATGTGGATCGGGCGGTGGTCGAAGGCGGGAGTTCCCTGCTTAGACTGATGCCTCCGATTTCGGACAAGCGGAAGAAAATGGATGGATGGATGGATGGAACTTCAGGTCATCATCAATAAATGGGTCACACTTTATAGCTCTTACCTACATTGTATCTACCTCATTAAGTACAATGTAATACACTGTGACACAAACTGTAATATCATGTAATTACATTGTACCTAACCCTATCTATTGTGTATGTACAATGCAGTTACAGTGTATTACATTGTACTTAATGAGGTAGATACAATGTAGTTAAGGACTATGTCAAATAAAGTGTGACCCATAGCGCCACAAACCGTCAAACATGCAAGTTAATAACGTCATAACACAACAGGCCTCCTGCATAATGTGTTCACTGAATGACGAAACGAGTTAGTCACGTGACTCTGCTGTCAACAGGACACACTGGAAGACCTCCATTTCCTTTTTCAAACACAATCACTTTGTCTCGAGTTTAGGTCAAATATTTGCACAGCCCTCGGTTCAGATCATTGGGACAGATTCAGAATGCAAATTGTCTAATAAAGCTCGTGCTTCGCTGCCCACTACTGGTCACACTTAGCAAGGACATCGTGGATAGTTGAATGTCATTGCTGAACACCTTTACTACTGCTGCGTGCGAACCAGGCAAACTACAGCGTCCATGATACAATAAAGCACTTCTTTACTGACTTTTGCAAATCATCTGTGAAGTATTTTGTATGCGTCGTTCTGCGGAGTCTCAAATTGGCATGGGACTCTCAGGCTATCTAACTCGTAGCGCATACACGGATGTGCTCAGAAAACGCTGACTTCATTTTTGTAAACTCCATTTGTGTTTTTTCCCCCGAACGTTTTAGCTCATTACCCAGTTGTCAGTGTCCTTTCAAAACATTATGTCGTTTTTTTACCATTAAAAAGTAAGTCATCGTGCTTAAAAGCCCATAAAAACTCTGTGGCCCACTGTGGCGCGCACAACAGACGCGTCTCCGGTGCGCTGTTGGGGTCAAATATTTTCATTAGTTCGTCCGGTGACAGTGGCTCCGCGCCAGCTTCATGTTCATTTGCATCTTCAAAGCGACATCAAAGGCCCAGGTAACTGCGACATCATGGACATCAAATGAGCCCCATTGTGTCGCGATGGATCAGTTGGCACTTAGTTGAAAGCCTCACAAGACGGCGCCCGTGAGTCTGATCGAGGTGTGTATTGCCCCACGTTAGGGTCATTAGGTGGCACCGGCTAAATGGGACAATGATGGAGTCTCATGGACTAGCCAGGTAACACTTTCCCCCCTCCCTATAGCGGCCGTATTCATCACGGTGGGACTGTCGCCACGACTATTGAATAGGAATGGAACATTTCATCACTACATCGTTGTGTGTATCAGATTGTACCAGAAAATATGCCGTGTTATAAATTACATCCAGAGGTGGGTAGAGTATAGCCAATAATTTGACTCAAGTGAGAGTACAGTTACTTCAAAATATTGTTACTCATTCACATAATTACTCGAGTAAGAGTAGAAAAGTACTGGGTGAAGAAACTACTCAAGTTCTGAGTAACTGTTTGAGTGTAATGTTAGATTATCTGTTTAATTTTGTTGTAATCTGGTAAAAAAAAAATAACAGATTTTTTTCAAAAGATAAACATGAAAAATGAAGACACAAGGAACAGAATTTCAGCATCGTCACATTTTTCACATAAAGCTGTTCTTACATGACACACAGAGGTGGGTAAAAGTGCTTTTAAAAGTACAGTTACTAAAAAATATTATTACTCAAGTAAAAGTAAAGTGCCGTAAAGCTACTCTATGGAATACAATATATTTCAAAAGTTACTCAAGTAAATGTAACTGAGTAAAGTAACTGAGTACTAGCCACCTCTGCACATTGATACAATTTAAGAAATCTCAAATACAATCTAGAATGTGTGGTTGATAGAAGTATATATAGATATTTTTTGCAGAACACCAAAGTTTTACTTTGTTTCAGGCCCCCCAAAAATGTGAACCATGATCCATGTGAGTTGAATGCACATTATTTAACTGGAATTTGAACTTGAACTTTTTCAGTGTAGTCTTGCACTAAAGTAGAAGTAAACTTTTCAGTTCTCATAAAATGTCTCAAGGAGAATCATGAGGTGATTTTAGACTCGCTGATTAAAATAAAATAGATTTTTCAGGGACTACTAGTATTCCCCAGACCACTGTTTGAGAAACACTGGTGTAGAGATTGAGTGATACGTACCAATGGGTAACACCAGGAAGAATGGCAGCCAGCAGAGCACAAAGCATCCCACCACGATCCCTAGAGTCTTAGCTGCTTTCTCCTCACTGGAAAACTTCTTCAGCGCGGTGAAGGTAGCTCGCTTCTGCCTGACGTTAGCATTGTCCGGTTTTTCCGTATGACTAGCGTTACCACGATGTATCCTTAGCGTGACTCCTTCCGTAGCCTCGCCTTTGCTTCCTTTCCTCAAACTCTTGGTCTCTTGAGTTGCCACGGTGTAGACTCGACAGTACATGACCAGAATTATGGCAAGAGGTATATAGAAAGAGCCAAGAGCGGAGAACAAGGCGTACCCGGGTTCTTCGGTGATCTGACAAACGGTTTCGTCTTCCGGTTCGGGCTGTTTCCATCCGAAAAGGGGGCCGACGGATATAGCGGCGGAAAGTCCCCATAGGCAAGCGACCGCGGCAAGGCACCGTCTCCCCGTGGCAAACGTGGAGTAGCGTAAAGGGTAGCTAACTGCGATGTAGCGGTCAATGGAAATCACACACAAGCTCAGAATGGACGCGGTGCAACATAGGACGTCCAACGCGGCCCACACGCTGCAGAAGGTACGCCCAAAAACCCAGCGTCCCAAAGCTTCGGAGGCCGCGGAAAAGGGCATGACGGAAGAACTGAGGAGCAAGTCGGCCGCGGCGAGGTTCACGATGAAGTAGTGCGTGACCGAGCGCCAGTGGTGGTGAAACAACACAGATAAGATGACCAGCATGTTACCAAGAATGCCAAAAATAAAGAATACCACCATGACAATTCCCATAAGCACTGTTTTACCAATGTCCATCTCCGGATAAATGGACATGGTACAGTTTGAACAAAAAGTGCTCATGTTCATATCGTTAGCAATCATCTTTCAGCGATAGCATTTTGAATACATTGATTCAGTCCAAAAAAATTATAGAAGTAGATAAAAAAAAATTTAGATTTGGAATGCAATATTTTTGGTTGCAAAAGCGTAAAACTGTCATTGCCCATCAAGTTGTTACTTGATGGTGGTATGTGAGATCACAATAATTTTTTATCATGGATAGCCTGAGTTAACTAAAATGCATCCTCAGCTCTTCTTATCCACACAGGTTGATGAAAAAGCATTGTCCAAGGATTTCTTTGTAATTAGATTTTTGTTGTGGCATTAGCTGAAGACCTCTGTCTGTCTCACTCACTCACTCACTCACTGATCAGTTGTTTCTTGTCGTTGAACGTCCGGGTGAAGAGTCCAGGTAAATTAAAATTTTGGTCAAATTGAACCCCAAAATACATCATCGTATGGCATCTGGTTATTCACTAATTTTTGTTGAGCTAGTTGAGTGCAAAATGTTACAAGCCAGTGTACATTTTGTCTCAAGCCTGGATAAATAATGATTGCAAAATTTTTGTGAATTTGGCCCACGGTTTAGCTCAGTCGGTAGACCGTCCGGAGCTTGAAATACTCGTTCTGTCGTGGGTTTGAATCCAGCCTCTCTGGATTCTTGTTGCATTACTATCTATAAAAAAGCCGAAAAATTTAGACAATGATTTTTTTTTGTGTGCAATCAAGGAAAAGCCAAAAAGAGAAAAAGTTATTTGAAGGCAAAAGTGACAAATGGCATCAAAGTGAGTTTTTATGTCTTTTTCATCGTGCTCATGACCAAAGTGAAATGAAAGTTGAATCTTCTCCTCAGGTTATAGAAATAATCCTGCTGATCTGAAGTCAGTAAAGATCCAGTCCGGGCTTGTGATACAGAATGCTTTTCCGTCAGTTCTATGCCAGCTCTGGCCAACACATCAGATGGGATTTCATGGATAAATGTCAACAGTGTTTGTCAGATCTACCCACAATAGCTCCATAGTTATTGTAGTGGGGAAGTGTTCACCGGATTCTGAGAGCTTTATCCATGGTCCGTTTAAACCTGAGAAAAACAAAACAGAGATATTCACATTATAAGGTGCAAGTGGAAATGGTGTCATTAGCAATTATTTGTAGTTCTCAAAAATACCCCCAACTAGAATTGTTTTGTTAAAGAAGAGGCTTAAAGGAGCTAAATAGAGGGCTTAGCTCATTCGGTAGAGCATAAGGCCCATTAAGTGCTGCGTGGTGAGTTCTTCTTTTTAATCTATGAAAAAATGGCTTGAGAAACTGTAGTGTAGTTAGCACTTTAGTTAGCTTTCCTTAGCTTAGAACAACAAGCTACTTTCAGAAACAAAATTGGATGGAAGTACAGTACAATTACATCATTTTTAAAACCAGTTTATAAAAAACTGCAAATTAAAAATCAATTTTGTATGCTGTAAAATCAATTCCCTTATCTAGATCCACTAGTTCCATTTATGGCCTTAGGCGGTGTGACTGTGCAAAAGTCAGATGACCTGCTCGACACAAGAATTGCCCCACAGTACCACCTGTTAGGGCTCCCATTGAAAGTGTCAAAGTTAAATATTTGGAGGTGATTGGATGAGACACCAACACAAGGCTGCCTCCATGATTAATTTCAGCCAATCATAACTCATGTGACAAAGCCAAAAACATCCTGCTACCTTAGACATATTGTTAGCCATAGTTTGGGTATACACTATGGACCATTTCCAGTTAGTTGCAGTGCTAACACTTAAAAATAAGACATTTGCCTAAACTTGGCTCCGGGTGGACAGGGCTCTTCTCCTGTCGCACTACTGTCTATCAATAAAAATGGCAGAAAAAGGCCAAAAAGAGAAACACTTAGTCACTAATTCAAATTCACAGCAGAACTCGCTCCCAAATAGAAAACCATCCACATCAACAGAACGCACTTTAATGATAAAAAAAAAGCATCTCTTTTTTTATCTTAATCTTTTTTTTCATTACAGCTGCATTAGGGATAACACAGATTACGCCTCGGTGAACTAAAACACATTTGACAATTTCCTTTTTCATCACAAAACCATTACTGCTTTTATGCCTTTTCTGTGTTTGTAGCGAACATCTCATTATTAATGTCCCATTAGGGAGTCCATTTAACCAGGCACGATTAAAGACAATTAACAGCAACGGGGCAACATGGTAAAGACAACCAAAACAAGTCACGACAAACTACTGTGGAGAATAAGAATCATTCGAGTGACCCCCGGCAAATCATCTGCTCATTAGCATTCTGGCCAATAGGATTCAACAGTGGCGATGATGTCATTGGCTAAAAATCTTTCTGGCACACTACAATATTAGCCCTTATGACAATGTTGGCCTAATAATACTGTCAAAAAGTATCGTTTCATCAGTTCATCAGTTTCCCTGTCACCGGCAAAATCACCATAATCTCTGTTATGAAGCATTCTAATGACTTTCTTCTAAAAGACATTTTAGCAGCAGATTTGATGAGATTGAAGCTGGTTCTAAAAGTGAATGAGTTCACAGAATGTTAGTTGCTATAGGTAACGGTGACGCTGTCCCCCATCTGTGGGTAAAAAAGACAGCCGTCAAAATGATGGTTATGAGAGATAAAGGTTAAAGTAACCAGATTAATTTCTTTTATTGAAATAGTAACATAGGAATAACGCACATATGAATTTGGTCAGAAAGGATCACATAAGATCTGTGTGACCAAAGTTATTCCACTTCAAAATCACTGCCCTGGTAGTTTTAGTGTTAATTGTAGGGTTAGCTGTTTGGATCCCGCACCAACCACTATAAATAGTGATGTTGTGTACTTGGGCAAAACACTTCATCCATAATACTTACTTCACTGATAAAAGTGTTGTTGAGATTATGTATTTTTTTCATTGGCTTAATGCAAAAATAGTTGTATTGGCTTTAACCTACACATACTAGATTGTATTTGAGATTTCTTGAATTGCATCCATGTGAAATAGTCCATGGAAGTTAAATGCACATCATTTCTAATTGGACTGATCTATTGAAGTAAACACAGACAATGAAAGATTTGACTGATTACTGCACAATTTCTAAGTAGAGTATTTTACTTTTTTCAGTGTGTATGTGAGCAAGTGGTTGTGTCATTGGTTGGAAAGACCAGTGTAGAATGGACACCACATATCGTCAGGGCAGCTGTGGCTCCAGAAGCAGCGTACCATCACTTGGGTATGACTGTGAAATGAATAATGTAATCAAATGTAAAAGTGTCTTTGAATATTATTATTGATTGCATTGCACTATACAGTTATAATGGAGTGGCTTTGCATTTTACAGCCCACCTCCCTCCTCTCTGTCAGCCATTCAATAAAGCTCCGCACCGGAACGCTTGCCTTTGAACGTCTCAATTGATCCTGTTATGTCTTCTTCACTATAGTCCATGAGTATCAGAGCAGAGAAGCCAAGCCATTGTCCCCTATTAAACGGTATCCGGTGTGCTATACACAGGCTGATCAAGGTTGGTACACAGTGAAGGAAGAGCACTGAGGGAAATTGAAAGCACAGCACATAAATATAACTGCAGGATATGAAACATTCTATGTTGATACTGTGCATTTATCTCTTTGTGTACATCTGATTGCCATTGTCCCTGTTTATCACTTCACAATAATAAGTAGTGAATAAAACTATGCCTATGCCTCGTACTCGATATCGTACCCCCATATGTCTGGCACAACTGCTATGGCACTAACGGGCACCGTAATCAGACATTGTATGATTTCTAAAGGTTTTTATATTAGCAATTAAGGGGCCTCGCCCCCAAACCATGACAAACATTGGAAGGGTCTATTTGAATTTTTTGATGTTTGTGAAGGAAGTTTTTTGGCAAAATTTGTCAATTTCCCTAAAACTACATTTTAGTCTATAGGAGAAGCAATAGAGGCAACTGTCATCATATTGGTCAAATGTGTTCAGGGCCGGGAGGTAATTAGGTAGGGGAGAATTTAGGGAGTCACTACTCCCTAAATTGAGTGAGAATTTCAAGCTCTGAATATGGGCCACACGCTTTACCGACTGAGCTAAAACCAAAAATAAGCATTAAACCAGGACTAAACAGGAAACAAACCTGAACTAAATGAGCTCTAAACTTAGAAAAAAACAGGACAAAACTAAAGTGTGAATAAAAAAAAAGAAAGAAACAAAACCAAAACAAACCAGGGCTTAATCCGGATTAAACCAGTCTAACCATGACATAATACAATTTACTTCAGCACTGGTCAGAGATGTTGAAATAGAATGATTTTTGCTTTGGACCTGCGGTTATGATATTATCTTTCTCTATTTGAAAAGTCAGTTTGAGAGGAGGATTTGTGAAGCAGACGGATGTGTTTATGGCTGACTCATTGGGATGAGGCGATGCTCCGGTGAGTATTTGGTTTAGTGTCTCCAGGCTGGGCTCAGTCGGTTCACCGTGACAGAGCTGCACCAGGACACTTTATTAACAACTGACAGCTGCCTGCGCCCCGAGATTTGCAGTGTCAACCGCCCGATGAATGCAGGACCACGGAAATCATTAAATATACAAGTCAAAACTAGGGATGCACCAATATATCAACTCAACATCGGAATCGATTGAAATCAGTTATGCAAGCTAATTTTCTTTATTTTAATGAATTGATAAATAAACTTGAAAGCATTTTTTCCCTATGAATTCTTTGGTTCCTTTTGATACTTTATATATAACATAACTAGAATCTAGAACTGTATTTGCCCAAAAAAATGTGAAGGGCGTCATAAAATTTGCTTTGGGAACAAAACATATTCAGAAAACTTGACATAAAACTAATATAAACTAATATAACCAAAAAATTACCGAAAAGTACTGCTGTTATCTTGAACAATAAAAACAGGATATATCAAGTAATACATTAGACCAGTTCTTGATCGACCTCACAGACCAATTAGTTCAGTAAAGTTGTCAACCCTATTGATCCCTATTGGAAACATAGCCTACCAACACATGTTTACAATGACTGTATTAGAATCAGTATCGGCCAAACTAATCATGTAAATGTTGGTATCAGTCTATAATTTTCATATTCATGCATCACCACCTATAAACTATCTTGTCTAGTCTTGTGCAAAGGATGAACCTGGGGACGTTGAAGATGGGGAATATGAATCCAAGTGTGGTCTATGTATGTCTAATGGGTGAGATTATAAAAAATTTACCTTTTAAAAAAAAAAAAATCCATAATATGTATGGAGGATTGAAAGTGACCAAATTAAATAAATAAATACGTCATTAAATAATTAAATCAATGTGTCATTAATTAATTAATTCCAGCTTGTAACACAGTGTAATAATGAATAAAATAATTACAACTGGCTCGTAACACAGTGTAATAATGAATAAAAAAATACAGCTTCATTGGATTTGAATTCAAACAAACAAAAATAGCCAATACAACGTTCAAGTTCACAGATTTCAACACCAATGTAAAACTGTAAAATGGTACACTGCCTTGAAAGTTAAATTAAAAATACTGTCACATGACAACACAATAAATTCATAACTTTGTTTTTTTTTATGTTATTCAAGATAATAGCAGTACTTTTTGGGTCAACAAAATGTATTGTTCTGCTGGGCTGCTTTAGTTGACTAACAGTTTCTTTACACACAATACAATGGAGACTAAATGGCGCCACAGAAATAACACTACATGTGTTTTTAGTCCATATATTTGCATGTCTGGCAGCCATGTTGGATTTTAGAACAATGCTCAGTGTCCTTTTGATGGCGATAGAGAGATACGCAAAATGATACATAGTATTGGTTTAAGGTATCTATTTCTATCAATCTGTTTTCATCTTGGTAGAGGGTCTAATTAATAGCGGCAGTGGCAACCAGAGGGTCGCTGGTTCGAATCCCCGCCTAAACATGAAAACATGAATGGGTTGTGTGATTAGTGTTTGATGGTGATGGGAGGGGCCGTAGGTGCAGACTGGCAGCCACGCCTTTGTCAGTGTACTTGTAGGTGCTGTTTTTCTAGACTTAAAACGTGCTTTTGACACATTACATCATGGTGTGCTTCTTGCAAAACTAACTCATTTTAATTTCTCCAGAAGTGCCCTCTGCTGGATGCATTCAGACCTGGCAGATAGAAAACAAGCTGCACAAATAGGAAATACACAGTCGTCATATCTTACTTGCACTGCTGGAGTCCCACAAGGCTCAATACTAGGCCCAATCCTATTCAGTCGCTATATCAATAACTTACCAAATGCCTGTTCAACTATCAAAATGCAATTATATGCAGATGATAGTGTTATATACACATGCAAAAACTAAACAAGCAGCTGCTGCAATACTTTCTGGGACCATGGTACCAGTGTCACATTGGCTCCAAAATTCCTGTCTTCATCTTAATACTAAATACTGTATGTTTTTTTCACAACAGACAGCTGAAGACCCAAAACCATCTCTTTTAGTCTGTGGTCTATATGTGGTAGACCAGCTTAAGTATCTGGTGTGGTCTTTAATTCAAACCTAACATTTAAGCAACATGTAAAAAAACAGTATAATGAAATATAATTTGTCAAATTTATATTATGTAAGACCCTTTCTGACTTTTGAATCAGCAAATGTGTATATGCACGCAATGATTTTTACTCACATAACCTACTGTTATACAACTTGGTCTCATACAGAGTTACAGAGAGCACTCTAAAACCTATCACGTCTCTCTTCAAGAAAACATTGAAAATTTTAGATAGAAAACCTCTTCATTATTGTAAAATCCTTAGGAAGTCTAATATTTTGGACTTGGACAACTATCAGACATTTCTGGATGTCTGTTTTGTTTTTAAGGTTTTGATCGGGCTTGTCCCTCCACCATTACAGGTTTTTATACAGAAGAAAACTAACAACAGAGTTAATACTAGAGCATTAACCAGAGGAGACTGTGACATACAGCGACATAGGACTAAATGGTATTGTCTATCAGAGACACACAATCGTGGAATGCACTACCAGCACATCTTAAGGACTGCCTGACCTTCAAGAAAACCCCAAAAGCATCGGTTTTACAACAACTGTCAACTGTGTCTAATTGTAACTGGTCTTGTAATAATAAATGTATAGTAAGCGTATGTCTGTGTAATTGTGCCTGCTTTAGGACAACAGATGAAATGTAGCTACTGTAGCTAATTCTGGCATATCTACTGTGATGCCTTTTGCTCATATGTTGATCAATATGCACTGTCCTAATTAAATAAATAAATACATAAATATAAAACTCAGATTTATTATTATTAATATTAATAGCTATAGAGGCATTATAAACTGTAGAGCTTGCATTTTAGTAGGTTTTAAATGCTACTGAAATATTAACAAAAAATGCATACATTTATTCATCAGTTGATTTCTGTTAGCGGTTGTGGGTAGCCTATGTCAGCAACTATAGGCCTTACGCAGGGTATTGCCCATGCAGTTTGTTAAAGGGCTAACTGAGACACCTATTCATTCTCAAATTCAGCAATTTAGTTGGTCCATTTCTTGCATGGCGATGGGAGAAACACAGCAACACAGGGAGAACTCACAATCTACTTGCTTAGAATCTGGAGGATATTAGATTTGTAGAAATATGCTTGTTTCATTTTGCCTATTAGAAAGTCTAACTACAAAAACTGTACCAAAAAAGTGTGGACTAATCTCCATAGCAGCTTCTATTGGGTACAGCTATTGTTGCATCGAGCCGAGATAGATCTCAGGCCGGAAATATCCAAAATTGGTTTTGTCTGCTCCGTTGTTTTGTGAAATGGCCTTTGCTCGCCGCATAGCTGAGCACCACTAGAGACAATATCCAGCCCAGCAAACAGCAGATGCTTCAGCCGACCACGGGGAGCTCCCCAAACTGGTGTGGTGGGTACCTGGGTTTGTTAGGCCAGAAAATTGTGATATTTGGCATAATGCGTTTTCCCAGCATGGAGGAAAAGATTAGGTCCAGTATTTTGTTTTTTCCCTACCCATCTGTGTTTGAGGACAGCTGCTGAATTTTACAAGCAAGAAGCAGAGATGACACTATATAGAAGAAGGGTCAAAATTATTTTAACACATCATCTCCACAGTTGCCCAGTCCACACATTATTAAAGCGACTTTTTGAGCCTCATTTGAGTCTCATGAAAAATGTGGTATTTGCGGGTTGCGTTTTTTTTTGGGCTCAATTTATTGACAGTCGCATTATGGAGCTTAATCGCTGTTTGTCTGTGTTCTGTAGTGTGGAAGGAGGCACTATCACGCTAAAAACTCTATTAAAAATCAGCATAAAGACTCCATGTAGACATATACCGTAGTCTATATGTATTATTTATAGTAATTATTATTGATTTGATTGCAGGTCACTTATTTTGGGCTTGTTTTTATCAACTTAGTCTCTTTTTTTCTCTCAAGATCTGGCAACACTAATCATCTCAGATTTATAAAGAAACCATGTTAGGATTAGATGTGGTTTAGTCTCAGTTTAGACCTGATTTTGTCCTGGTTTAGACCGGTTTAGTCAGGATTTTGGATTATTGTTAACCCAGGTTTGGTCCAGGATTATTCCAACTCAAGGAATACCGACGCTGAACAATTGGAGGTTTGTGAGTGCATCAGTGGGTCTCAGCGATATGTGTTCAATTCAAGTCAGGTGCTCATCGAGGATCCAGGCCTAAGAACATTATAGGAAAACCAACCAAACAAAGAGATCCAAAGCACTCTGACTTTAAAGTAAAAAATCCTTTATTTAAAGTGGGACATGCCAATGCGTTTCGACCATGGGCATGGTCTTCATCAGAGCATGGGCTTCATCAGGGCATGGGCTTCATCAGGGCATGGGCTTCATCAGAGCATGGGCTTCATCAGGGCATGGGCTTCATCAGGGCATGGGCTTTATCAGGGCATGGGCTTCATCAGGGCATGGGCTTCATCAGGGCATGGGCTTCATCAGGGCATGGGCTTCATCAGGGCATGGCTAGTAACTTTTAAAAAGGTCTAGCCACAGGGGCCAGTGAGCAAAATAAGTTAATGTCAAGCCCTGTTTATCACTGCTAAATGGTGTGCAATTACACATTTAGTCTTGTTTACATTGACATTTCTATGGAGATAATGTTCTTAGATTGCAAATATTAATAAACATGGAAAAATATTGAAGTCATTGCTGCTTGCTCTCATGTACAGAAGTGCTTATGCCTGACAGACAGGGATTATATTCTATATGCGAACACTGGGTCAAAAACACTCACAGAAATCTTCTACATAAAAGGTTTCTACAGTACATATATGTGCTTCATGTTTCATTCATGTTTTTGTACTGCATGTGATGTGAACCGGGCTATAATGGTAAACAACACAGGCGTGATCGTCACTGTTCACTGATTTATAATCACTTCTCCACCATCAGCTCTCAGCATCATCACATGGTGTTCTGTCTTTCCGCTCAAACACATTTTACAAACAGCATTAGGATCATAAAACTAAAAGTTATTTCAGCTGGTGGTGGCACAACAGCAGAGTGGTTAGTACTCTGGCTACTTCCCAAAGACATGCATGTGTTGGGACTAGGAGAGTTTAAATTGCCCCTAGTGAATGAATGTAAGAGTGAACAGTTGTCTATGTGTGTATGTCTCAATGTCAGCCCTAAATATGACTAACTGTGGCCATTGTCCAGGATGCACCCCACCTAAGGCCCATGTTGGAAGGGTGAATGAATAAATATTTCAGCTGGTTTTCTAGAAATCTGAACTTAGTTTAGCCAAGACTTCTACCATGAAAGACCAGCCATTGCACCCTGACCAGCGATGGTTGTTGGTCAGAGTGTACTCTGCCTAAGGCCCATAGTTATTTCACAATTGTGAAGATATTCTAAACCTTTGTTTAACCAGGTAAGCCAATTGAGAACCAATTCTCATTTACAATAGAGACCTGGCCAAGATGTAGCATTAAAGTAGAACTAACCATCTGGGTCAGATCCATAGTAAACCCACAGCCAAATTTTGAAACTTTCTCCACAAATGGGCAGTGCCTGGTGGAGACAGAGGGGCTGGTGAAGGTTTGGGGTGAATGTGGTGTGAGCCATCTCAAATCAAACTCCTGATTCACTACAGGTGTGTGTCTAAATTAGACAAGGGCCTATCAGAGCCTGAGGGCCTGTGACATAGACATGTACCATGACGTATTTTTGACCAATAGGAAAATTTAACTGCAGTAACCACTGTTTAACCAGAAGGGTGTTCATTTTGCTTCAGGGTTTAGTTACTCTTTAAACGGGCAGCACGAAAACAACAGATACCCATTCATACAGAGCACACAGTCCAACATGACCAGTAACAATAGTAATAGGCTGCATTTTTTTATTTGACCTTTATTTAACCAGGAAAGTCCCACTGAGATTCAGAATCTCTTTTTCAGGGGAGTCCTGGTCCCAACGGCGAAACCTACACATGTTTTTAGTGGTAGGGGAAACCGGAGTGTTCGGAGGAAACCTACACAGTTATATATATATAAAACAACATAAGAGGCTAAAAGTAGGACCAGTGCATGTAACCTCTTAAAGGCACTGACTGGAATAAACAAACTGAGTTTAAGTGAAGGCTGCAACTGATTCCAGTCGCTTGAAGCAGAAAACTGGAAAGAAGGGCGACCAAAGGAGGTACTGGCTTTTGGGAGGACCAGGTTAATCAAACTGCTCAAGCCTAATGTACGGCTAGAGTTATGAAACAGAAGAAGTGAACGAAGATATAATGGTGTTTTATCAATCAGGGTTTTGTAAATGAGTTAGTACCAGTGGATCTGTCTGTGGGAGTGAAGGGAGGGCCAGTTGACCAGTGTATACAGGCTGCAAAGGTGAGTGTGATGGGGAGCTCCAGTAACAAAACTGATAGCACAGTGGTAGATGACATCTAGTTTGTGAAGGAGGGATTTTGAGGCTGACCTGTAAACAATGTCCCCATAATCTAAAATGGAGAGGACCGTCCTTGACCAGGAGGTGTTTGACAGAGTGAGGATTTATTGTGATAAAGAAAACCTATTCTGGGATTTAGCTTTTGAGAGAAGAGTGTTGATATGTGATTCATATGAGAGTGAGTTGTTTAACCAAATGCCAAGGTACTTGTATGAACAAACAAAATCAATCACAGAGCCATCAAGAAAGGTGATGGTTAAAGGGCAGTGGCTTTGTGGAAGGGTTCTATTGAAAAGCATGCATTTTGTTTGAATTGTATTTAGTAGTAAGTGAAGATTGGAGAAGTTGTTGAATGCTGTTAAAGCTGGATGGGACTGAGGACAAGGCAGTACTTAGACAGAGACTAGATGTGTAGAGAAGGGTGTCGTCGGCATGAATATGGAAACCAGCATTTCCCGCAGCATGAGCAATGTCATTAACATAAAAGCTGAATAGTGTTGGGCCCAATATAGAACCTTGCGCTACACCTTTAGATAGAGGACAGAACCCTCACAGACTGAGAGCGAGACCAGGCGAACGAGGTAAAAACATGAGGAGCCAAGTTTGGCCCGAGTTGGAAAATCTGAACATTTATTGTCTGTTCGCAGAGTGTTAACCAATCAGGAGCCTGCTTTTTTGTAGAAGCAATGTGGTGACGACGTAGCAGAGAGGAGGGTATAGAGTTCAGAAGTTTCATGGAGGATAAACAAACTAACTGTCTGTCTGTACAGAGCATTAAACACATCTGTGTTGGTTTATAGAGACAGTGCTGAATGGATCTATATCAGAGTCTTCTGAGATACTGTAGTGAGTAATTATATAGTTATTTCTGAATGGAGCAGTGTTTTTGTATAACCAAACATATAAATACATATCACAGAAACACAAACGTGATGACATTATCAATATCAACTGAACTACAATGATCCAGTTCTGCAGCAGTATTTCGCCTGGCGTTTGAAGCAAGTTGTTTACGTTTGTACAAGCAACCAACTAGACGCAGAAGATAGAAATAGAAATAGCCTTTTATTCGCTTCAAACGTGTCTAGAGTGAACGCGGCATGAGTCTATCAGGATGTGATGGTCATAGAGTCAAAAGCCTTAGCTAAATCAACAAAACAGCAACCCAATATTCTTTGTTGTCAATTGCACAGATGATGTCATTAAGGACTTTCAGTGTAGCTGAGATACAGCTATGTCCTGCTCTGAAGCCAGATTGCACTGGATTCGTGATGTTGTGAGTTTTCAGGTGGTATAGTAGCTGCTTGTTGACCAGTCTCTCCAGTGTTTTCGAAAGGCAGGGAAAAACAGAGATGGGCCTATAACAGTTCAGATCTGTTATGTTGCCTCCTTTAAATAGAGCAGCACAAAGGTTCTAAGGAATCCAGTCCGGATGGTTTGTGAGAGTCCAGTCTACATAGTTCTGTCAGTACATCAGCCTCCCGTATTAAAAAACAAAAAACAAAGACATACATATATAGACTAGAACCCACTAGGAAAATAATTAAAATCTTTGGCCGGATCTTGTTAAAGCAGTCATTTGGATCCAGATCTCAAAACTGATTTAATCCAATTTCAAACCCTTGCTAGTGAAAACATAACCTAATCGGTCACACAAAGTCAGAATACAGAACACTGTCTTATCAACACGTGACATCGGGGCGTGACATCAACACAAACCATGTCACACCCCGAGTGTCACCCCCAAAATCTTCCAAAGAATCTTATAAATTGATATAATCTTAGGAGCTGTGTAGGCTCACAGAATGCTAGGCTGATGTGGGAAGTAGACCCATCAGGGCAGGAAATCAAATGAAAAAAGAAGATGGCCGAGGATAGACCTCTGATGCACTCCACATCTTTCACTCCAATCATATTTGTAGATCTTTATACGTTGTATGACTAAACAGTTTTATACAATTACAAACTATTAACAACATAAACAAAAGCTCAAAATCAAGACTAATCATGGTCTATATTAGGTCTAGATCTAGGCTGAAACCAGTTCCACCTACTAGAGCCATGCTAATAGACTACTAAGAAGAGCCAAAGTACCACAAGTGGTCCCAATACCACAGTTTGAGACACTTCACAACATTAGCCTTTCCAGTCTTTGTGAGAAGCATGCCTTATTGATCCATCCTGCACTTCACCATTGAGATGTCAGAAGTATACTAAACATGGACATTGGCCAATTGGACATCGGATATTAGCAAGAAAGTGGAAAGCTGTCTTCAATTTGACTGTAAATAATGAG
Organism: Philypnodon macrostomus; assembly: GCA_036025475.1. Lineage (NCBI taxonomy): Eukaryota > Metazoa > Chordata > Actinopteri > Gobiiformes > Eleotridae > Philypnodon > Philypnodon macrostomus. Next base: position 798 of record JAVQKC010202907.1, on the reverse strand, counting down.
TAGTAAGGCAAGCACAGCGAAATAAGTTGATTTAGATCCTGATTGGAATTTGTGTGTCCTGCATGTGTTACTGTAGGTTCTCTCTGGTCACAGTCTATAGACATGCATGTTTTTGAAAGATTAGGGCCTCTAAATTGCCCCTAGTAAATTAATGTAGGAGTAAATGGTTGTCTGTCTTTGCCTGTCGCTGTGTCAGCCCTGTTACTAACTGTCCATTGTATATTTATTACAGCTCTCAGTTTCAGTTTTAGGAGACATTTCCTTCTGCAATAACTCTTCCAGCATGAGATGTAATCATTCAGCTATTTCCCAAATGATCAAAACAGTTTAACCTGACCTAAGGCAGAAACCACAGAGGAGACGTTATTTCAACCGGTGTCTTTGGTCGCAAAGCAGAGCCCTCCATTCACTTATCTCATTAGTCCTGATTTTTATCCCAATTTATCACTAGTTTCCATCATTAAAGCTCCTATATTCTGCAAAATGGACTTTTCTGAGCTTTTAACCATGTTCTAATGTTTCTACCTCAAATGCTTTGTGTTTTGATTAATTTGTACATGTTTGTACATGAGCCAATAATAATAATAAATTGCATGTTTTTGGCACAGTGATCCGGGCTAATGTATACTTGATGTACAATTTACAGAGGTCAAATGAAGAATGCCTCTATAGTGCCCCCATGTTTATGACCCCCATGGGACTCTGGACACACTTACTTTGGCAGAGAGCAATGAAACTTGGTACAGTGATTCTCCACAGTGTACCCAACATAAAATATTATTATGACCCCACCCTACA
>JAVQKC010202897.1:0-41721 GCA_036025475.1 Philypnodon macrostomus | reverse complement strand
GATGAAGGAGGAGGGAGGAGGGAGGAGGGAGGAGGGAGGAGGGAGGAGGGAGGAGGGAGGAGGGAGGAGGGAGGAGGGAGGAGGGAGGAGGGAGGGGAAGACAGAATTTGCTCCTTATTTTACTGCAATCTGATGTCTCGCTGTTTGAGCTTTTGGAAGAAGGGGGCAGACTTTAACATGTAAACCACATATGTATAACTGTAGAGTTTATACATGTATGTATTTCATTGTGTGTGTCTGGGTGTGTGTGTTCCAATGTGAGCGTGCAGCACCTGAACACAGGCCTCTGGCTAAGGCAAAATGTAATTGATTCAAGTGTTTCTGAGAGATTTTCCTCAATATCCTTAGGCGCTCACTAGATGACTATTGATTAGTTAATTGATTGATTGGCAAGAGGATGACAGTGAGTCAACAACATCATCACTCTTGATATGGACAGTGGAAACTAATGCCCCTCCACCCCCAGCTCTAACCACCACATAAACACCTGTTCTGCTTGTGCTGCATCTGAATAACTGCTAAAATACTTGATTCCTCTCTGAGAATTCATGTCCAAAAACATATTTATTAGTTCTTATCTTGCCTTGTCTTTTTATTTGCTGAGGACCAACATATTCATCTGTTGCTAATATTGAAGACATACTTTTACTTTAACTGTATCTCATAAGCAATATTCAAGAGAAAATGCTCAATCCTTTGAGCCATAAAAGTCTTAACTTATTGTAAATAGTAAAGAATCCAAAAGGACTACTCATATTTATTTTATTAACTCTACATTGGAGTTAGTATCTCAAGCCATATTTAATGTTGATAAAAATAATAAACAATATCGAGTAGCACAGTTTCAGTGTTTTGTTCTAAGCATCTGTTTAGAGCAAGTATAACTTCCAGCGGCACCATTGTCAAAAAGTAGATTGCAAAAACACTGCAACTTCCAACTCAAAACAAAATTAAATTCACTTAACCAAGCGCACACAGAACAGCATCATCTGACTGTCTGTTTTTTTTCTTAGTGTGAAACTCGTCTCATTCGAGCGTCCTTGAGCTACTCGCTAAACATCCCCGCACTCAATGTGAGCATCTGCCTAATGTCCTGGAATTAAAATGTAAATGAGCTGGGGATGGTTTGGATGCTACTTGTCCCATCTCTTCTTGATAGTATTTTTCCCTCTTTTCACAGACACGCCTCTTTGTGCACACATAAGTCAAACAACATAGTCGATGAAAATTAATGAGCTGATGCCCCAAAGCGATGGCGACACTAACCAACAAGGCTTCTTCTTCCCAGTAATGGACCATATAGACAATGTCCGTGCTATTTTAATTAACATGAAGTAATGACATATAGGAAGATATCTGACAATGAGGCGGGGGACGTGCAACACCTTTGCCTGCTAATGGCTCTTTGTGGCAGACAATAGAACTTAATAGGAAATGTAAAATTATGATGTAGGTCTTGGTGGAAAAGGGGTGAGTGACACCTGGGAGTGAAGCTGTTACATCTTAATGCACCGCTGCCACCAGGATGAATCAGCTCAGCGTACAGGGGGTGGAAACCATCTGAAGGCCGCTAATAGCAGCCGCTGTCAGTCTCGCATTAACCTTGAGAACAGCCAGGGGACTCTGTTAGCCCCGTTGACCTCTGCTTTTACACACACACATCCTTTATGTCCGCATGTATGGCCGAGAAGAGTGTGTGTCCTTCTGCCTATGTCTTCTGGAGCCCCATCAGGAGGATTAGATCAGTCCATCACAGGCTCCCCTAACGTCATAGAGGCTGTCTGGGCACAAGGAAAACTGCCCCAATGCCCTCGGGGTTAGGCAGCATGAAGACAATAAAAGCACTCCCCCCCAGCTGCGTCTGTGTACACAAGTGCTCATCAGCTCCAAAACATCAGCTCATATTTGAGAGTAGATTGGACCTAATCGAATGCAATCTCCATTTCCACTTGTTTGGCCATGTCCACTTAGTTTCAATGGCAAATACAGTATGGCTCCATGTAATTTAATGCAACACATGAAAACATTGGGAGAAATAGGCCTACGCTATCGTACCCAACAACAAATGCCACAACTGCTATGGCACCGATGGGCACCTTAATCAGACAAGGGTTTTGGGAGGGTCTATTTTACTTTTTTGATGTTTGCGACGGATGTTTTTGGCAAATTTGATCAATTTCCCTAAAACTACATTATAAACTGCTTTATAAAGGTAACTGGCATTGTATTGGTCAGATGTGTTCAATGCCGGGGGTAATTAGGTGTTTCAGATTTGAGCCTAATCAGGCAAAGTATGTGCAAGTTACAGGCTGTTAAATATACCTGACTTCCCATTTTGAATCCAAAATGGCCATCTTCCTGTCTGTTGTAGGGTGGGGTCATAATAATATTTTATGTTGGGCACGATGTGGAGAATTACTGTGCCAAGTTTCATTGTGGCAAGCTATTAATTAACGTCTTGCATTAAACATTTTCATGACATTCCCAATATTTATGACCCTATTCAACCTGCACTAGAATTAATATTTTGTCAAATTATTGGTGGTTTTGGAAGATAAATATAGTTACACATTGAAATATAGCTACACAGAACTACACACAAATTATGCCAAACCCCTGAAAAGCAAAACCAAGTATATAAACACGTGTCCATCTTCATCTTAAGTAACCAAGCATATAAAATTGTAACAACAGCTGATGACTTGCCTGTTGACTTAGCTTTTCCAGTGAGTTACAACACTGCATCTTGCCATTCAACTCTGAGGAAATTTCAGTAAATCAATTTCTTGTCCTACAAACCTCTAAACTGACAAACAAATAGAAACCATGTTGACCGAAGAAGTACAACTTTTATGAAAGCAGCTTGTGTTCCTGTGTTTGGCCCTGACAGACAACACGCATTTGGAGGAATGACTAGGCAAGCCACTGTCCATGTGTTTTGAGTCAACTTTCGCTGGCAGGAAGAGCGATAGAGGGGAAGACAAAGTAGGAAAAATGGACAGGAACAACAGAGGGAAAAATGGAGGAGGAAAAAGAAGCTTTAGAGATAAACTGCAAAAATGAATCCCTGGGAATGAGCAGCCCTAGGAATGATCAAACACTGACCTCATTTACAATAATGGATGAGTAATTATAATATACTAAATAATTGCTGGATGTTAGAAGAATGAGGATACAATAAATAAAATGTCTTAATTTGATGGTTGATTCTTCTGTCCCATAAGAGTACAAGCCGCAATCTCAGAATGTTTAGAAATTCCTACAATGTTTAAGTTCTGAAAGTATGATTTATTATTCAAATAAATACACAAAACTAACAAATACATCTATTTGAGTGTTTTTGCCCTAAATAACTACTTTTTTGTGTGTTTTTTACGTGTCCTTGTACATATTGTGAGTGCACTTCCATGTACTCATTCATAATCCAATTTATTTTCAAGAGATTTTAAAAAGCAACACATGCCTATCTGAAATAACCCAGTAAGTAAAATAAGTAGGCACATTTAATTGCCAATTCCTGTCTACTACTTTCCCACAACAACCACTCACGTCCACTAAAGTCCAGCCTATGACGATGCAAAAAAGCTTTTAAAGGGCTAACATTTGTGCTTGAGTGACCAGAACATTGTGTGCAGCTCAGCCCATCACTGATTCGAGACCAGTTGCTGTGTTCGCTCTATGTTCTAATATGTGACTGCACTCGAGGGTTATTTTTAGAAAGCCGCTGACAATATCACATCCCCAAATGGGTGTAATCGTATTATAGCAGATGTGCTAAAAGCCTTGGGATGGTAAAGAACATCTCACTGGTGAAAGAAACTGCAGTGTTGAAGTGCTTATAGCAACGGCCATGTGGGAGGAGTAGATAAGAAGACATAGATACAAACTCAGCAATGTTGGGGAGAAAGAAGACAGAATTATATGGAGGTGGGATCTTGCACAGGACAGTGACAAGTAAAGATGACATGCAAATGAATGTGGACGAATTAAATTGGACGTTGGGTCGGTGGTAGGCGAAGGTAGCCTGCGACAGCGAGTATCGGCAGCTTGTGGAGGTTCGAGGCGGCCACGGCGATGATAGATGAAAGAGTGAACTTTAATCAGAATGGTGCCCGGAGCATTTTCAGAGAGGTAAACAGGTTAATCAGTCAAGCCCTCCCTTCCATACTCCTTCCTGCACCACTCCTGACACTGGCACGCCATTCGTCTCTTTCCCATCAGCACCTCAACTACTGCCCTCCTCCAGCCAGCAGCACCCTTCATTTTCCACCATATCCCATTTCAAATCCTGGGACCCCCCTTTCTTCCCCCTCCCAAGTGACCATCCAGAGAACTCGAACATCAAAGCAGGACATTTAGTATCTCCCCGCATCATCTACCATCAATGTATGAAGTGGGAGAAGAGCGTGGAAACGATTCATATGCTTTCTTGTGTTATTGCCTTTCCACTATATAGCCTAGATGTCAGATTACACCATCTGAATGAGTTAAAGAACCTTCAAATAGGCAGAAATCAAAATCCATCGAACCATAAAGGAGTGAAAATAGTAAAAGAGGCAGCCAAGCATTATTCATTGTTCCCAGCATCTCTATGGTTTGTTTTATTAGCAATCATGGCCTCATCCTACTAACATCTCCAAGAAAAAACTAGGCCAACACTTGTGCAACCCAAAGTGAGGTGTGCCTAGTGCCAAATTACTACACGCCTGAATACTGGACATTTAAAACAAGCAACCACAAAAAGGGAGGAACTTAGAAATCCCAAGCCACATTTTCTGTTTCCGTAATGCATCTACAGCCCCACGCTACCCCCCTTCCCCAGCTTCTCTCTGCCCAAGAAAAATAAACAATCAGCTCGTAACAAACCACTCCGGCCGGTGGAGTGTGAACCTTACTAAGCCTTAAAACGGCTCCTGTGGAGAGAGGCCACATCCAATGTCAAATTACCCACACCGACACAACCACACTAAATTGGCCGGGACACCAAGAAAGATCATATTCATTTGTCTGGGGAGGCCGACCACAGACTTCGCTGAGCAATCAACAAGAGACGCCCACTGCCAAGATAAACTTCGCAGCCAGTTGCCAGTTGCCAGTCGTTTACGAGCTTGCAAGCCTTCTGCATCTACAAATCAAGTAGACAATGAAATGTAATTTAAAAAAAATAATTTCAATTTACATATAACTGGGTACAGAAGAATTAAAATGGCATAATTAGATCTGTTTCTATTGCATTTATTTGTATTGTTGATATATTATTGAGATGTGTGGATGATTGTGTTGTAAACTGCTGTTTTGCTGCTGCCTATTGGCCAGGACACTCTCGCAAAAGAGATTTTGCAATCTCAATGAGTTTTTATCATGGTTAAATAAAGGTTAATACAAAATTATAAAAAAAAATGCTATATCTGTGTTATAAAACCGTACAAAAAATAAATTAATTAAATGCTCCGAATATCCCACCATTTGCAATACACCTTATCATCAATGTTCATTTGTGAGAGAAATACGTTTGTAATTCAATGCATTATGTTTTTAATTACATTTTATTCAGATTCACAACTTGTTTGGAGCTGTGTTTGTTCTTACAAATTGGCTGCCTTGGTAGTTTTATCTGTACAATAAACATTGATGTGTTGTGTTTAAAAGATGACAGACGGGGGAATGCTTATTTGGCGACCGTGTACGCTCCGACTTCATGTTGGTAACTTTTCAAGCAGTCTCCCTTTTTGTCATGGAACGAAAATTAGATGTTGGCTTGTTTAATGAAGTGAGCATCCAAGCCATACTTTGAAACGCACACACAAGCAGCACAGAGGGAGGAAAATAAATGGTAATGATGGTATTAATGATAGATCGGCACATAACTCATGGTGGCACAGCGAGGAGGAGGACTGCATTATGGTCTTAAAAAACACTGGGATGTGTGGGAGTTTTGAAAGGGAACCGAAAGCACTCAGAGGCAGTCACTATATTGTTGGCGAATGGGATTCTCAACAAGATTCACAGAAATCTTAACAACCAAATCCTGAAGGACCAGAACTTCCTTGTGAGTTTACGTCATTGCACTGGCTCCCTGAAGACAATTACAATATCAAATAGTACACAGGGATCTGCCAATATATACAATAAATAATTTCTCTCCTCTAGGGACGACTCTTTATTTGATAATCCTTTTTTACTCAGAGGAAGTTTGCTCATGCATGACAAGACGTTCCTGTTCCAGATTCATACGTACCAAAGGATTTCTTGGACATTGATTTTAACTGGACATTGATCTGGGAAGAAGAAGTTAACTAATATGAAAAAAAAAAAAACTAGTGACTGTTAGTATTGGATATGTTCAGACAACAACCTATGGATGGATGGAGTATGTTCAGACAACAACCTATGGAACAATAATCAACAAAATGCTCTTTTCACATCTCAAATACAAAAGAGTGAAGGTCTGTGGTTGATTAAGTGATTGTAGTTTTTCTGTGCCAGATTCTTATTCAAATGAGATTCTACAGAATTTCTTGAGATTCTACAGAGTTTCATCTCGCTTCAGAAAGCAGAAGAAAAACAAAGCTCTGTGACAGTGTCTTCTTCCGTTTTATGTTAATATAGTTTGTGGAACTCAGATACTGTAGCCATCATTGTTCTGAACAAACTGGAACAGAGAAAAAAAGGTTTGTTAACAGGAAACTATGATCCAAACTTTGGGCATAACGGCTGCCACAGGGCTGAGATTTATTTACTTGGTTTACTGGAAAAAGTGGCTATTGTAAATCAACACAACCAAAATATAGGGAATAATTCAGCCAGTGGGAGACAGGAGCTGGACGCAGATAGACATTCACTATATCCTGAAAAAGTGTCCTAAAAAGCCCCACGGTCTTATAATGCATGGCAGATGTGGCCCGTAGGAGTGGCAGCTGAGACTGATTCTAAGAGCGGCAAGACGAAAGAGAGGAATATTCAGTGCTGTAAAAAATTAATATGTAGATTAGTTAAAATTACTTGAAATTGAAATATGAATCATGTTTTGAGGCAGAAAATGCCCGCCAATGACACAATTTCAGAATATTAACCTTTATTTGAGTATTTTTGATTGATTTACATTTTAAAGCTATTTCTAACAAGAGATATTATCACATGCACATGAAATAGGGGGGAAAAAACATCTTATTCCACTGGCAAATTATTTAACTTGAAAATGGAAAGAAAATGATTATAACCAGTCAGAATTACATTGAAACAAGTCAATTAATCCTGGCCTAATACGTAAATAAATCTAAACTTGTCTGAATTCAACTCATTCTAACTAATCTAGATATTCCTTTGTTATAGTGTAGTGGTAGACAGTCGGTTTAGCTCCCCGTAGATGTATCGTACAAGCCGTGACAAAGCTAAACGCAGGGGGACATGTGTGGAGAGAGGGTGTGAGTATAAGTAAACAGATGGAGTTAAGTAGGGACAGAGAAGTGATGCAGGGAGAATCGACAAAGAGGGAGACAGACTAATCGATTCTGGTAAAAGAGCCCAAAAGCACTGTGGGTATGCAAGAAATAAAGGCATATAAAGACACGTGGGTATGAGTCAATAATGTAGAAATGTAGGCCAAAAAACTGTAACGCAATATCCAAAACTAGCAAACTCTCTTCATGTCACCTACATACAGTAATTGTACAATACGCCCATAAATCAGTATTATGGGTTAACTATTGGAGCCAGATCTACACTCTTGTAAAGAATACAGACTTTGGAAAACTCACAATCTTGACAAAACATGATTGGTAGACTGCATGTAAAATGTTATCTACACACAAAAACTAAGCTAAATCCCCTAATGGTACATATTTTTGGCTGCATAGAGTTGGCTGCTGCAGTAATGCTGTAAAAAGATTATAAAGTTCCAAACTACAAAACATAAGTGTTAACGTTGGTATCAACCAATACATTACAAAGGACACATTTTAGATAACCTTCAAAGGGACTTCAAAGGCAATGTTCTGCAGCTAGCTAGTCGTGCAGTCAAATTACTGATACAAAATGACACAAAATGCTAAAGAATAGATTGACCCTAAGAAAGCTGTTGTCATGCTTTCAGTAAATTTATAAAAGTTGGTGTAGTAGCATTTCAGGATAGTAAGCTAAAGTTTCCTGTCGATTGATAGGCAGGCTAAAAGCAGTACAAGGAGCAGTATCCAATGGACCTCTAGCAAAGAGAACTGAGAGCTAAAATAATTCAGATGGCCCACCCTGTTTACTGCCGGCTGTCTTTGGTGACAGCTATAAAGTAGAGGGGAATACAATGTGATGAGATCTTGCCAAAGAAAATGAATAGAAAGAATCAAGATTGAAAGACTGAGGGGAAGATGAGATGACGGTATATTTTTGCTCCATCTCAATTTGCACAAAACTTTCATTACCACCAATTTGGTCCGGGAGCCGTAGGCCGGACCATTAGGTAGAGGCCCGGCATCCATCAGCCTAATCTCCCTCCCAGGCCGCTAAATTACAGCGCCCGGTTGCTTATTAAAATTTGTCGCCCGTCTCCCAACACCCGGCACTGCAGGAGATTGGACAGGGGCCCCCAGACAAATCTGTTCCAGAGGAGAATAAGGAAGGAAGTGCAGGGACAGTAGGAGGGAGGGGAAATATACTCGGATCATCTGGTTTGATTTATACACTCGTGTAGATCTGCTGTGGGTCTCATACTTACCCATTTCACTCTCTCACTACGCTCCCCATCCCCCGAACGCACTTTTCTATTGCTGTCAACATTCCAAACACACACTTGTGCAGAGAATGCTGGCTTTGCGTCACATCCCTCTGCACACTCAATCAAACCGGCGGCCAGATAAGACGCATGATGAATGGCGTAATTGAAGGCGGTGGCGGCCGTGGCAGAGTAATATCACGAGTTTGGGAGGGAAGAAAAGTGGCGAGCGGGTGATTAGCCTGTAGGATTTATTGTTATTGCTGTCTTATTAAAAAAATACTAAGATTGTCTGTACCAAGCATGACACCTACATCAAGCAATTGAGTGTATATATATAAAGTATGTTTGTATGAAATATGAGCTCACAGCAGGGTTGCACCTATGTCGAAACGGGAATGGGGGAGCGATTTGAAGTCAGGAATGAGATACGTGCTTGAGTGTGAGCTGCTGAAGAAATTTGAACGCAGGAATGCATGGCAAAGAAAGCTCATTAATTCACACCCGGGAGATTTCGCTCTGGCTGTTATTACAAAAGAAGGGGTGCAACTTGTCTTTGTTTAGTTAAGGCATCAAAAGCAATTCAAGAGAATAAAAGTGTAAGAGTTGTGGGGATAAGTGTTTGCCCGGGAGGTCGGTGGGTGAAAGTGGAGAAATGAGGCGACTCCACTTCAGGCTGCCCGGCAGATCAAACGTCCTTTCACACGCTTTCACATATCAAAAGCTGGCAAAGGTCCTTGACAGAAGTGAGCTGGTGAGTGTACTTAACAGCTACACAGAGGCCACTTGCACCCTGACAACATGGCATCACAAGCACAGGGAGTTCTCTGGGAGGCCACTGATGACATAACTTCAGCACACTGTACTCTGTGGCCTAATCTGCCTTAATGGAAATTGACTTGTGGCACATGAGGAGATGATTTCAATTAGGCCGCCTCAAGACGTTATTTTTTGTCTTTCCCATTTAACAGCAGGCTAAAATCGCAGGTCACAAGACCTGAGAAACAACTCTTCTGGGTGAACTCTGCCAAAGGCCCGTAGTAGCTGAAATAGACTCTAGTCTCCCATAATGAACAAATAAAGTAATTCATGAATTTTATATATATATATGTGATTTATGTATATTCAGACACTGTTAAATTAGTTTCTGCACCCTCATGACACTAGCTTTCTTTACTGTTTACCTGATTATTATTGAATATCATTGTATTCATGTAGGAAAATTGTCCTATTATCAGACGAGCCACTGCACTAGAATGTTCAATGGATCTTAAATATTTATGTATACTGTATTTTGTTATAATAATAATAATAATGCATTCGTTTTATATAGCGCTTTTCTCAACACTCAAAGACGCTTTACATTACATTATTCATTCACTCCACAGTCACACCCGGCGGTGGTAAGCTACTTGTGTAGCCACAGCTGCCCTAGGGCACACTGACAGAAGCGTGGCTGCCAGTTTGCGCCTATGGTCCCTCTGACCACCACCAAACACCAATCACACAACCACATTCATTCAAAGGCAATGTGGGTTAAGTGTCTTAGGACGAGCGCCTACCCACTGCGCCACTGCCGCCCACCATTATTTGGGGTTTACTGTAGACCTTATGAATGTTCCAATAACCAGCAAACAGAAATCACTTCATGATCAAGCCATTTGTGCTATATATAGTATTATTGGAATGATGAAATTTTGTCAGCTTATTTTGCTATTACATGGGTAAAAAGACCATTCAGAATATGAGCAACATTATTGCACTATGCCCCTGCAAAGCTCAAATCTCTACATATTGTAACTCTCCAGATTAGTGGTGGACGTGTTTGGGTTTTAACCAAACTGGTAAAAGTGTCTTATAAGTGGCTGCACAAAGTATGTCTATTGTTAACACATGGGACATAGTAACCATAGCAGGAGAAAACCACATATGCACACACTGGGCCAACTGTGGTCTCAAACAAATCCTATTTATGCAGAGCTATAAATAAACAGGAAACGTAGCAGTAGCTTTGTCTGAAACTTTAATTAGCATTGCACCTAGAGTATTCAAAGATACAGGGGCTTGGTGCTGGCACACAGACAAACATGCCTCAATGCTATTTCGGAGATGTGTTGTTGATGATGCGGACAGCTCTGTTTTGATATAGTGTGTATTTGGTATCAGAGGAGTTGAGAATGTAAGACTGTTTATAGTAGTGTCTACCTCAGTTGGTCGCCTCCAGTCTTGTGTGTTGCTGCTCAGACTGATTGAGTGCCGCACGGTTCGGCCAACTGGGCTCCCGGCTGCTGGACTGCCCACATCGATTCCTCAGACGAGCCCCTCTTCTGCTGAAAAACATAGAGAAAGACACAGAGGGTAAGAGTATAGAAACAGAAGGGAGAGAGAAAAAAGAGCATTAGCTTAAATGAAAGTTTATTAGCTGTATCAGTCAGTGTGTGAGTGGGGGTGTTGCCCCAGGCCCGCCATCCTTCCTCTATCTTTCCTCCCCTTGTGTTTATGAGTGTGTATTTGTAAAAAGAGAGAGGTTGGGTAAAGGGGGGAGCGACCATGACGGGAAAACATTAGGTTGTTGGCGAGCCGCCTGTACACCAGCCAGTAATTGGCTTGGGTAATGGTCATGTCCAGACAAATGGTGTAGGCCTTAACCGCGTTACCAACTGCTCCGCCTGTATTCACAGCACAGGGGCCAGCTCGGAAAACACAGCCTCCGCATGTTTGTTGGTGCACAAAAAAGTGATTTACTGGAGCATGTATTCTGCATGGTCCACACATTTGATTTACGATTTGGCTGTGTCCTTAAAAGAGAGTGTGTTGATATAAGAAAATATGGCAAAGCTAGCTCGAGCTTGTACCTCGGGGACATCTGCCAGTGTCTTCCAAACGAGTGACATATCGGTGATGGGGACAGTCAAAAGAAAGGAGGAAAGAAAAGAGCTGGAAACAGGAGAACTTCAATTTTTCACGTGTCCCTCCCTCCGCTCCGCATCACATCACCTTCTGTCTGACGGCAAGCTGAGACACTAATGTCCATTGTGTCTGGATGGGCTGCCAATGGGGTTGCACATTATTCTGTTTTCTTTAAATGTGCATTCATAATAAATAAGGCTTATTGTCTGTGAATATGTTTGCTATTGGTCAAATGTTTATGGCATCGGTCCTATCTCATTGTGGCAAATAGTGTTACAATAGTGTCAGACCTGGACCTGAACTGGGGATCTTCAGGGGTATAGGCTAATTTCCATCCCACAAGAAGTGATTAAAACTCTTATAAATACTCATTTTCCCTGACTCCTTGTAATTTTGCAATAGTACAGTGACTTCTTTGATCCATACCCCAAACTATTGTTGCTTTCTTAGACCAATTCCTGATTTTCCCTAAAATGAAATCAAAATCGCATCATTACCTTTAACATCAAACTAACCAATGGCTAATACAGTTTACATACATACATACAAGATAATTATTCTGTACTGTGGCTTAGATGGAGTTTTAAAATAAGCAAATATCACCGAAACACAAAGGCACTATAAAAGCGTCTTGTATGTGTCTGGTGGCAGCCCCTGAGCCATACAGCTATCATCCCTCGCCAGACAGGCCCCAGCAATGCAACCCAGCTGGATAATGAGATCCATTATGATTTACGTGCCAAGAGGAGCAAAGATGTACACACACAATTGGAGCATACATGTCAGTGGATGTAGGATCACTGTCTCTCGCTGTACCCTGTGTTGATGTGGGCTGCGGCTGTTTCGGATTTCAATGTTTTTCGTCACTTTTTCTTCTCTATCTTTTTGTATGTTAGTTGTTAGTGTCCTGCAGGGCATTTTGTACTGGGTCTTCAAATCCAAGAACATCACAGCTGTCATGTTTTCCCTTCTTTGTATAAAGGAATCATAACATTTAACTTTGATTGATCAGTGCATCTATAGCAGCACAGCCAGGAATTAGGTCCATGGGATTTGTGCATGTGTGAAAGAAGTACACTGGGGTTTGTTAGAAGATTATCTGTCAAAAAACACACTGAAAGGGAGTAGACTATTGCTTCATTTGATTTTTTTATGCAATGTGAGAAGTATCAGAAGACAGATAAGGCATGTCTCAACTCAAATTTATACAGTAAGCATCCATCAATAAAGAGAATGTAATCATGCAATCAAGTAAAAACTACACACTCAGCTTTTCATGTAGGTTCATTTTGTCTTCTTGATTTTTTTAGCCATGTAAAAAAACACATCACAGCAACTTTGTACAATGCTTCTGACACAGGAATACTTGAGAGATGTAAAGCAAGGTAAACAAATGCTTCTGGCTGCTACAACTACTGGTAGTGCTTCTATGAATATCACTAGTACTGCAAATATTCTTACTACTACTTTCACTACAACAATAACTATTTCTGAATGCAACAGGTTTTTACCATGCACATTTCTGTCTGTTTTAAAATAGTTCTGACCACATATTTAAGGTGAGACACAACTATGTTAAGGATTCTGATAATTCACAATCCTGTTTATCAATAGAAGGGGTCTCTCATATCATTGGTCATTCACTTCTGTCTACAGAATATTATATACCGTATTTTCCGCACTATAAGGCGCACTTAAAAGCCTTCAATTTTCTCAAAAACCAACAGTGTGCCTAATAATCCGGAGCACCTTATATATGGATTAATTCTGGTCGTGCTTACTGACCTCCAAGAGATTTTGTGTCACACGGCGCTCAAGGAGCTCCGTCAAAATGTTTTGGTACGACTTCGGTAAACTACAAAGCTCCGGGAGTCAGGAGCGTCGCGGAGTAATACATACCGGTACTATGCTTCACTGTAATATTAATATTATTATTAGTGTTTATATATGATCCCAAAATGGCCTTATAATTTTTACGTTTTACAACTGAACAAGGTTGAAAGTTATTGTGAATACGTCCATTAACGTTTGAACAATGTTGAGTTATTGTGAACGCGTTTAATAAAGTTTGACTGACTGACTTGTCCTACTGTTTTGTTTCGCTAAATTCGCTTATTGTCCGGTGCACCTTATATATGAAAAAAGTTTGAAAATAGACCATTCATTGACAGTGCGCCTTATAATCCAGTGCACCCTATAGTGCGGAAAATACGGCTCTTTTTGAGAGCATGACATGCATTTATGAGAATATTCAAATGAACTGATTATTTTAGGACGGGCCAGGTCATACAAAACAATGACACAATTCTTTGCCGCTCCTGTTTTATGAACTTTTGAAGTGACGTCAGCTCAATTCGAGGCTTAAATGCCAAGATACTGACTGGGAACATATGATGAGATTGTCAGAGATGAATAGTGATTCAAAAATGAAAAATGGGGGAACAACAAGAACACTAAATGAGCAAAAATACTCCAAAGACTATTGGAAGGGGACATCAAGAAAGGTTTACAAATGTTTTAAAGAATCTAGACTACAGTAACTCTGCAGACGTGCCCAGCACACACAATCCTCTGTGGTATGTATTTCCGTCATCAGATGTGATCAGTGCCACTGTCCGCAAGCCAAAAATCACTCGACCGTGATAACCCCGGTGAGAGGTAGCACATACATACACACATACACATACCGGGTTGTTTGAAGAAGCAGGCTGATCTGTTGGGTTGAATTAAAAGGTCAATGAATTAAATAAACATCAAAGCGAATGAAGGCTCATATGATAAATGGCACAACAGCCCAGGGCCCCCAAAATGAGCAGCGTCATAATTACACGTCGTTTATAATCATCAACTGCACATTACTACAGCTTTGGTCAATTGCAATGGGAGATTGACATATTTTGACCAACTAGAGACTATTGATAGCTTTGTAGCTTTAAGCTTTTGAATAAATAAGAATAAGAAAACATCTAACACAATCGCTGAGGGAGTATAGAATATGTCTATGGTAATAAAGCGGCAGTATACAAATTGAGATACAAAAGTGACTTAAAAATGGGGTCCATCAAAAGTAATAGTAATTTTTAGATGAGGATCTAAGAGGCTTTAAGAGGTTCTAATTCCTTTAAATGGAAAAATGTGGGATCACCTTATGTAGCTTATGTAGGCCAAGCCCATAATGGATGAAAGATGGCTTTTGTAATGGTTGTTTTTATTTAATGTCACAGCAACTTGACTGACAAAGCCTATTGAAAGTCATTTTATTCAAAGGGTCTGTTTGTAGTATGGGTGGGCCTCTCTGAAACCAAACTCGGTCATGGACATATTATAGCTATTCTTCGAGCCTTTATAGACAAATTTTTGTGGTGATAATAAAATTCGTAGAGTGTAAGTGTTCTTCTTCATGGTCAGCGGCCCTCTGAAGAATGAGCACTTCTAAGTTGGTATGTGTGTTGTCTGTGTGGGAGCACTAACCCCAAAGCCCACTGTTGTGGCATATCCCACGCTCGGAGCGACTCAGCAATCAACCCCAGCGTCAAAACCCAAAACACATGCTGTAACCAAAATAATTCCCTATAATTGAGCACCAACAGAACATCGCAGCACCTCAGATCTCGCTTAAACAAAAACCTAACGTCAATATTTCTCCAGCAAACCTAAATCGGGCCCCCCTCTTGCTTCTCAATCTTCTTTAACAAAACAGCTCTTTGCTCTCAGTGGTGCCAACCCTAATCATTTCCCTCAGCTCCAGGTGGTTCTCATTGACTGAGGCCCGGCTCCTCTGCTCCTCGGCTCCTCGGCAGGATGCTTCGCCAGAGGAAATTGGCTCGTCTACACACATTTATGGCTCGCGAGCTCTATCGAACACTGGAGCGGGCCTCCAACGCCGACTTTGGCCTTTGTTCAGGGCCCGGTTCACCGTGCGGAAACAGCTGCTGCGTTCACAGCACCTTCCAAAGAAACAATTACAAACACCCTTTTCCTATTAGTCCTCACCATTTTCTGCCGTGGTGTGGATTAGCAGCAGTGTAAGTGTAAGTGGATCTAATTCTTGCCCTGTTTTTCTATGGACCGAGGCTGCAGTGGCTCTCCCTAATGAAGAGGATGAAAGCAAAGTGTTAATCAAACTGAGCATCTCATCTGTGGTAATAAGCAGCAGAGAAGAGGCCTTGGAGAGGCTCCCTTGTGATACTGGCTTACATACTGTTCGTGTGTCCATGTGTGTGTAATGATCGTGTATACACCCCCAGCCCATTAACTGAATATTAAATACATTTTGAGTCAATAATGATCACTATTTTTATGTCTGCTACAAAAGGTGCACCACAAAACTCTATTCTTGAACGACATTGCTTTGGATAAGACATAGTTGAGGCTCTGTTCTTTGCATTTAGGTGTAAAGAAGGTGATATTACCCTGTGCGTCCTATACACCTTTGGATTGGAGCAAAAATAATGTTAGAAGCAGAAGGACTTATTTAGTTTCTCATCTTGATTAGACCCCCTTAATAAAAAATACCTGGAATACCAATAGGTTTCTCGCTCATTAAATAAATAAAATACAAGTGCAGCCCAAATGTTCTAAAGTATGCAGCAAATAATGTGTATGCCTGGACCTTGTATCTAATTGCTCCTTCTGGGTCTACAGGGACGCATGCTAGAGCGTTTCATCCCTCTATGGCTCCTTTGCCTTGGACCGCAGCGCTAACCAGCAGGGCTTGATTAGATTTAAATGTCAAGAGAGATAGGACAATACAGTTATCTTCCAAATTATGGCCCATTAAAGAGCCTTAGCAGTGCGCCTCCTTCCTCCACTAACTAATCACCAACCAAATTCATCATCTCACTGAACGGGCGGCTTTGATTCCACTTTTTTTGCAGATCACACCATGTGCAAGGGGTGCCTGTATTGTACAATCGGCCGTCTGGGGAGGCATTGGTACAGCGCCCCAGGCCAGTGCCCCATTAAAGAGGGCCATAGATGGGGTGTGTACATGGGGGTCCTCATTTAGACAGCGGGAGTGACAAGCTGTGTCCCACCTGCAGCCAATGAGCAGATAGACAGACAGACAGATAGACTTTGGGACAAGGCCTCCCATCTGGCTGTAATTCACCTGCTGTCCTTGGGGTGTCATAGCGAGCAGCAGGCCAAAATAATGGAGTCTGCATCTTTTGGTATATTTGCATTTGTCCTCTGCCTCGGTGACATATTAACTTCTGTCAACCATATTTTATTATTTTTATCATACTTTAGCGCAGCATATATTAAAGAAATAACTGTAAAATAGGTTTCTCGCATTTTTTTGTGGTAATTTTCAATCTATCTATTGCAGTGATTTAATAAAAGCTCAGGCTTTCAGTACTGTATACAAAACTACAGAAATGTAGTTTGATGGTACTGGTGGGCCAAACTCAATACAGTTTAGAATGCAATGTAAGGGCCGTGTGAGTCTCACCCTGTGCCATAACTGGTCTCTAGGCTGCACTTTGGACACATCAGAACTATAAAAAAAGATACAAAAACTGGCACTATTCAGGACTCTAACTTGGTTCACAATTCTTTTGATCTTTAGGAAGTCCCATGATAAAAGTTTGGGACTTGGGACTTCAACATGCTCTTTATTTGTAGCAGTTTCAGATCTATTCTATTCTTCGACATCCTTTGTGTAGTCTCACCTTAATAAAAGTGATGGAACTTCCTTTACTTACACAAGGGCTGTGACTTCATACGCTGGGATTTATGTAGCCAGGTCTTGCTGATGTGCATTAGGGCCTTTACTGTATGGGTACGCATTATGGATCTCACTATAAATAGCTGCTGTGAGTCCTGTAAAAGCTTTTCATTACATAGAAACATTGTTCCATCAATACAAGCCACATGCCAAATCTAATTACCAAAATGACCACAGCGCAAGTATGTATGTATAGTATAAACTGTATTTTTCACTTGACGAGGCAGTTAGTGTTTTTCGCCAAAGAGGGCTCTTACCAAAATAAATGGTCCACTCTTGTCATAATCATAACAGCAAATTAGAATGTGAAAATTCTAAAAGACCAAATGAAAAGATGAGTAGTGATGGTTGAGGAAAATGGAGAAATGATGATCGTGAAGGTTCTAACTATTCTCTCTGTTAGCCATTAGTCCTCGAAACAGACAAAAAACCTGCACACACTGGATTAGCCGCTACACAAAAGTGGACCTTGATGGAGGCTTATATAAATTATATTAGCTGCAGAAAACATGTTTATTTCAATCTTAATAGGCCAATTTGCTTGGGGATTCAGAGAAAAACCTCTTGAACCAAATGCCATTATTTCCCAGATAATAACCCAGACTTCTTAATATTTTAGATTCTTTTTGGACATTTTTCAGCTTTATTTGATAGGACAGTACACTGACAGGAAATCGCGTAGTAGAGTGGGAAGTGACCGGATTCGAACTTATGAGGGCTCTACCGACTGAGCTAAACTGAGCCCTTAAAGCAGAGGATTTTTATATAAATATATAGGTGCCACTGAATCTGCTTGGATCAAATATGGCTTCAATCCATATACTACATTAGTTACAAGAAACTTGGATGGACCAACTTCAGCCATGATGTAGTATGAACGTTGTTGGCTGCTGAGAACACGCTAGTATTTCATTGTTTAAACCTACACTGAGGCTGCATAGTTTTTAAATCATTGTATTGAATAACACACAATTAGAAGTTAGACTCGGACCATGTTATCTAACCACTAGTCTGTCTAGCCTGGCAGAAATACTACAGTGTGAGCATGATCGTGTGTGCAGATTGTTTTGATTATGCTACTGGCCGGAGTTTGAATTCAGTTTTACAGATCCAATGATAAAAGTAAATGGCATTTCTTCAAGAATTTCTTCCAAAATGCTATAAATAGATATCAGCAACAGAAGCCCTTTGTAATAACTGCTGCACAAAAAACATGGCAAATTAAAAGAGCAAAAATTATGTATGCAGTGTAACGTATTATTATATATAATGTAATGAATATGTGCAAGTTACACAGGAAGCCTTCCACAGCCCCATTAAACAGTAATACCTTTTATCGACATCGATATGTGGCAATTTTAGCGATTTGGATCCCCTGGTCTAACCAAACAGGACCATGCTAGTGGAGATGGGCACCAGCTGAAGCTCTGTGGGGTACACTGGTATCACCCACACTGAGCAGCGCTTCATAAGGTGCAGCTGTAGCTTGACCACAGATCAGAGGGGAGAGAGAGAGGGAGAATAGGAGGAGCCCAGGGTGTAATTTCTCTCTCTGTCAGCTCCCCCCCTCCCCCTTCCGAGATGTGGATGCTTCGCGGGGACAATTACCAACTGACACTTCATCATGGGCCGCACGACAGGCGCTGACGGCCCTCGTCCAAACAAATGATGCCAGGGTCGAGGTTGCAGGCCTGCCTCCGAGCTAGGCCGCCGCTGTAGCCCTGCGCTGCATTAGCCAAAAAAAAAGCAACATTAAAAGACATTCCTCCTTCCTTTAAGAAAAACACATTTATCAGGGGCTTAGATAGAAGGATGGGGGATACAGTACTGTCAACCCCCATCCCCCCAAAGGTAAAACACAGAGCTCTTTATCTTAGTGGAGCACATACAAATATTGCCTGTGAAACCCCTTGCACACTGACCTAATCAGATAATGGGGTTAAAAAAGCCAACAAGGCAAAAGGAGAGCCATCAGGACAGTGACACAAGAATGTGTCAAAATATGTCCTGAGCCGCTGATAACACACACATGACCTCTCCATTAGCAGAGTGATCACTCCTTCTGTCTGAAAGATGTCTGAAATAGGTCAAATACTTAGATTAAAAATATCAATTTGTGTAGCTTGTGTCCCAACCCCCAACAGTACAGCTACCTATCCTGCATTTATTTTACTGGAAAAATGGGAACAACTGCTTCACTTTGTAAGAAGACATGACGAATGCTAGAAAATTCACTTACATGTTGATAAGAGGTGTAGACCAACCATCTTCATCATAGTGTCCTCAACTAAAGACTAAAGACTAAAGACGTGACTGGCAGAACATTTCAGTATGTGATGTTCTTTGACATCTATTGAAAATAATTTAAAAAAGCATAAGTCAAGGTTTCACAAGACTAAATATTGGGTCACAGGGAGGTTGATTTTCAGTGATTTCCATGTGTGCCTTAAAGATTGTATAATCACTTAGAATGGGTCACAATTAATAATTATGCAGGATAAAATTAATTTCCAGAATTACACCAGAACCACTTGCCTACAAGACATCTTCAAGTTGACTTTTACAATATGTTAACAGGTAATTGAACAGTTTTGAGCAAGCCAATGACAAACAAAGGTATTTGGTGGACCTGCTGGTAACCCTCCCTGAGCAGTGTGTGTGAACCTGTAGATTAATAAAAGCACCCTGTGATCGCAGCCCAGGGATTCCTGTGAACAACAATCCAGAGACATCAAATGCTTGACTAATGCTGAAACAACATGTGGTAAAAAGCTGGGTGCCTTCAAACACGCTCATCACTGCGCACAGGGGAAGACAGAGACACAGTACTAACAATGAAACATTTATCAAAGCCAGCACTACGGGCAGACTGCTAATACAGGTGGCATTGTTGTGGTGCCACTGAAAGTTATTCCTCACTGGCACCACACTTTGTAAATGCCCTCCGCGATCCCAAAGGTACTCCGTCGCCTTGCTTTCTCTCATTGTTATGCCATTCTACCCACTTTTTATTATCACATCCTTTTGAATCCTTCATGTTCTCCCTATTGGCATCTTTTCCCCATTCTGTTGATAAATGTGCTTTTGCCGCACGTACAAACGCCTTGCACAAGCCACTGTGTAAGATAAATAAAAGCAGTGTTGAGAGAGGGGCTAAAAAAGGTAGAGTCATGCGTCATGTTAGGAAGGCCCTTGAGAACGCTTTCAATCTTTCCGTCAATACTGGGTCGTATACAGCGTCATTAAAAAAAGAGGACGCTTCCCTGTTTATTTATCATGACGACACATGGCTGACGGATTCCTGTAAACAAGTCGTGTGTTTGTAGAAATGCATTTCAGCTCTCATAAGAATGCTCTGAGATACATGCTACAGCAAGGTTTGAAAGCTGTAACTAATTCAATATATGGCTGTAACACAGAGCACAGATAATGGTGCTTTTCACTGGGCTCACTTTCTGATGCTGGCTATTAGAATGTTTGACAGCATGCAAGCCAGGAAAAAGCAGCTAGAGATGTGTTAAGTGCACTAACCATAGAAAAGTCAAGCTGACGCAGAGACAGATATATGTTTGAAAAATGAAAATTTAACCGTATACAAAAGCCTTGGTGTTTCAGGTCTTTTATACAAGACAGAAATATCATATTCGACCAGCTCTATAGAAAATAGTTAGCTTTCCAAGTCTAGGCAGAAAAAAATGGGCCTAAATCAGGATTGAATCAAGTCTAAACCAGGTTACATCGAAACTCTCTGTGATGAACTAGGATTAAACCACGAGCCAGAGTCCAAATACTGTCCACTTTCATTTGAAAACCACTGCAATAACTAATTGAGTTAAATAGTAGTTTATACTGAGCTTCCTTCTTTGTCCCAGTTGCCATTCCGTAAAACAATTCTACTCAGCCATTTCCCTTTTAACTATTCTTATTGTCAGCATTCATAATAACTTATGAGGAAATGGCAAAGACCAATTTCCTGTTGCTTCATTAAATATGTGTGTCTTAGGATATTGATGTCAGGCCGCTACACAAAGCCCAGGTGAGATGTGTTTGTGTGCCCAGACTGACTGACCACAGAGAATGACTAATGGCTTTAGCGGGGGGCCGTGCTTGACATTTAAGTTTCACGCAGTAATGGACGTTGACCTGCCGGGGTCAGGCCTGCCAGCCAGACAGCACGGGTCATTCCTGCACACAGCCTCATCCCTGTAACGAGAGCCTAGCAAAACAGCAGTGGACACACATAATCACTCACTCAGCGGTGAGGGAGACACTGGGACTTCCACAGGTTGGACCTCATAGGTGGGGCATCAACATTGAAAAGAGACACATGTGGTTGGTATGTGCTTCTGAGGGTCGGCAACATGCATGGCTATGGATGATACATACGCTTGTTGTATGTTAAAAGTCCTACTTAGATTGAGGGCTATTTGGACTATTTGTCATCAGTCTTATTTAACTTGTTGATCAGTTAGTATAAGCTGTCCATGTAGAGCTTTCCAAGTTGTTTGTCAAAACATCTTATGTGTTTACTTGGCATGCTCAATAAGGATTATGTGTAAGCTTGTTCTTAGCTAAGTATTGGCCATCGTTAGTGTGTGCCCTACTTGTGTAATTGGCTCATTGTGGACCTGGTTAGCTTTGTTGCTACACTTATTTAGCTAGTTAGGAGTCTACTGGCCAGTGCTCGACCACCACTTATATATAACAAAAGGCTACTTTATACACTGTTGTGGCAGCTTTGTGGTAATAATAGAGCCCAGACCCCTGCTACAGCAAGTGGCATGCTCAGTCAAGTGAGACTTTGCCTAAGAGAGCACACAGATCTGCACTATAGCATACACACACCAGGCAGCCTGCTTCACGGCTAATGAGACCACTGGGAGAAACAGCAGAGGGGAAAGATATAAAAGAAGATCTAAGAGAAGAGAGTACTACTATAGGAGGAAGAGGGGTAGAGGAGACCAAACTTCCAAGGTTTATGTTAGGAACCAAGGATAGCAAATGGACTGAAAGAGTGATGGCCTGGACCAGTGCCATAGAGCAAAACAAGATAGAGGATAAAGTGAGGCTAAGCAGCAGATACTTATGCAATGTACACAACACAGTGATCAAAGGCAAGGCACGCATACATAACTAAACCTGGCAGCGTAGCAAGAAACAATGAGGAAGAAAGTGAATAAATAAAAAGAACAGATTATCCCCAGAGACAGATGAGGAGCAGTGCACACAGAGCAGCACATAAAAAATCAAATGTTCTAGAAAATACTATCAGTTGTGTTGTGCCTGTGGCACTGTAGCTTGTCCACTCATCCACACAGAGCTACATTAGGTTAAACTAGTGGGTGGATAAGTGAGTAAATCACTCATAGTCCAACAGCAGGGAAGGCTTAAATGTTAGGCGACAAGGAATAAAGAAAGACAGATGCAACTGAGCCTTTGGTTTTGCTTCCAGTGAAAGCAGGGCATAAATTATTAACAGACGTGAAGCCAAACTAAGCTACAATGAGCTACTTGGCTCCACACATCCAAAGAGATGGCTTGGCTTGTTGTGGGACCACAATGTTTATCACCAACTGTAGGTGACAGTGCCAGCAACTAATGTCACATTAGTCTGGTCCCATGCAGACAACTGTGGCTCTACTGCAGATAATACAAGTTCCTGGACGTTGATAGTTGAGCCCCTACATCATTACATAGCAACTCTGCTATTTGTATGGATACAACATTTAATCTGGACTCTAATAAAACTCAGATAAAACTGTTATAACCAAAGTAAAGAAATAATTCAAACCTCTGTACCTGCACGTCGACATACTGTCACACTGTCTCTGTGGTCTCACTGCCAGAGCAGGGACCCATTTTTCCAGCCACTAAGGTTTCAGTGGGACTGAAACTAAATTGATCATCTTCCCTCTATATTTTATTACTGCTGAAATTCAGCCCAGTTTCTTTTGAAAGAAGAACACACTCACCTCAGTCACAGTCACCATGTCTATTGTGAACAGTCCCTAGTGCATTTTCTCATCAGCCTTTTCATATCACGTCAATCTGTGTCAAACATTCAGGGAATTGCATTACAGGACATGGTTCTTATATTGTATTGTTTCTTCCAACAATTCAGGTTCATGATTAGATAGTGAGAGTAGACATCAAGGCTGAACAATATTCAAAAAAACATGCGATATGTGATAACTATAGTGTTGGAATAAAAATATGACTGGCAACTAAATATATTAATTTATGCTGAGGACTGAAACAAGACTAATTAAGATGTATATATACAATTAAGTTTGTAATTCATTTCTGTCAGATGAAAGAGTATAAATTTGTTGTTTTTTGCCAATATTGTAATAAACTCAACTAGACTAGATTATATTTTAAATCTATACCCAACATGGACCTTACTAACTCCACAGTCTCAGAACTCCAAAGTCACTGCTCGACTGCTCTGTGTCTGCCTGCTTTTCCGGCTGTTCACATGCCACAGTTAATCCTTCATAGACCCGCAGGAAGGCTTCAGAACCATCCCGAAGCGGAGCTGGGAAAAGACAAAAAGCTCTCGGGCACGTCTGACTGCACCAAACCTGCCAGAAAAGTTTCACTGTACTTAGTAAATCTACAAAAAGAGCAAGTACGAGTTCGATTTAGCTAGCTGGTCTGCTTGGGTCTAAGAAACTATTAGGGTTAGTTAGCTATTTTAATGCTATGCTTATTTTGATGGCAAGTTGTTGTCATGGTTACGCTATGTAGCACTTGTAGTACTGTGTAGTTTTTTGGTTCATCTGTTAGCAAGAGGACATTGTTGGGGAAAGCCAGTCATGAAGGTCCTGACCATTGCAAAGAAATAACTCCAGGAGCAAGGGGCCAGAAAAATAACTAATGAATAGCTTAGTCTTCTCCATTGAATTGTAAGAGCTTTGCGTAACAATGGAGATCATTTACCCTCAACTAGATCCCTGGTTAGGTCACTATATCTTGACCTTGAATAGGGGAAGCTGTCTTGTTTCCTAGTTAGCTTGCTCTACTGTTTAGATTGTTTGCCATTTCCTATAGCTCAGCAGTTACACTATTATAGGCCCAGAAAACCTTTCCTGTTTTGATGAAATGTCTAAATCATAATCTTTACACTATAAAAATGTAGTGAATAATGTAATATAAAATAGGATTGCATTGTCAAAACTGATGTTGGTTAGTGGTTTCATATACTGCAACAACAGCTATAATTGTGACTAGCCAATATACCTCCGGGTAATATATCCTGACAAGACATGTTTACTTTAGGCCGACAGCACAGCCAATTAGAGCATGTCACCACCGCATACAGATACAATATAAATACGCACTCACTGAGAGGTGTGTAGTACTAAAGTATAGCAAGAGTGTCAAGGCCTACCATTATGAAAACATTTGACAATAAAACCCTCTAAGATAATATGCACTTTTATCATTCCGAAGGGCCATTTTCTTCTATAAGGATTTCAATAGCCAGGAACCTCACAGCCGATAAGTCAGGTGTTAAAATCTGTAAATATAAGCAGCTGTGCACAGTAAGGAGTTAAAGGAGCCTTTGTCCAACTGATCAATACTAATATCACAGTTTTCATATTCTAGGGACTATAATAAGGTACAATATTTTAGACAATTTGTGGAAAAATCTATTTATTGAGTTGAAAATACAAAAGCACAAGGTCACAAGGTTAAACTAGGACTAAACCAGGATAAACCAGGACTAAACTGAGTACAAACCAGGTCTAAATTTGGACTTAAGCAGAACTAAACTAAGAAACCAGGTCTCACCAAGTCTAAACCAGGACTAAACTATAACTAAACCAGGAGGTATAAACAACAGTATAAACAACTTTTACGTTTGCTATGACCCCTGTTAATTTCTTCTTTAGGGGTTCCCAGTGGCTGTCGGGAGCACATGTGTTTCGGTTTACCTAGAGTGGACTCCTATCTGGGCTTGGGCCGGGGAGCAGGGAGCGGGAGGAGAACGCAGAGAGGCTTTGTCTGTGGCACCATTAATCAAGTGTCCTTTAACAAAAACAGAAAACCAGATGAGAGACAAAGGGAAGAAGACGTGGGGGGTTGGACCTTCATTTAGGCCCGGGGAGGACGAGCCGTGAGGAGGGAAGACCGGAGAGCAAGATGGATCGACCGAAAGAGAGAGAGAGAGAGGGAGGGAGAGAGAGAGAGAGAGAGAGAGAGAGAGAGAGAGAGAGAGAGAGAGAGAGACGCTCGCGCAGAGAGAGAGGTGACATCACATCCAGCCTCTCCACTTGCGCTGCCTTTCCTTCACTTCGCACCTTTGCTCCACTTCTCGCGGAGGAGGACGCGCATATGCACACAGACTACACCTTCCCTTCCGTTGCTCGCTCGCAAAGGGGGCCGGACCATACGCTGAGTGAAACGGGGAAAAACGCTCACACTTTTGACAGGATGAACAACAGTTTTCCAAGCATGGCGTCGATAGGCGACTTCGACCCGCTCAATCACAGTATCCCGGCCACCAAAGTTGAAATCACGGTGTCCTGCAGGTAAGGGAATGTTTTGAGTGTACGCGAGAGTCTTAACTTACCTGTGCAACTTTTCAGGGTTGTTTACGGCTACAGGCGTTTAGCACAGCGATAAAAAGTACAGTGTTTACCGAGTGTTTGTTGACGTTGTTCGGTCAGGTGGGGTACGCTAAAACATCAGGTTTTTAACACTCATATTTACTTTTACGCACGAGTTTTCTAATGCGATGCTAGTTCATTTTTTACAACTTGATGTGAACTTGCCAACCCTACTATTACTGGCCACTGTTCTTAATGATACATATTATATTATAGCCTACATTTTAGGTGGGATTAAACGCTGAATGTAAGAATTGTGAATTTCTCTAATGGTGTAGCGATGTGAGCATGTCTTGGCTTGAAGGAGGTAACTATTTGCTAATTGCGAAGACTGCATGCTGACTGGCTGTGTCGCCCCTCTCCTAATGATTTTTGGTAATGTTGTGTGGCATGCGTTTGCCAAAAGCTGTATATTATGTTATTATGTTGAATAGAAAAACTGTGGGTTTGGTGACGCTCGTGTGCGCGCTGTTATTTGATGGGATGGAAGGGGTTTTCTCTGTTGTTCAGGCATAGCAAGGGTTGTAATGGTGTGATGTGTCTGAAAATATGGTAGAATGTTTTATGCCCTATTCAGCCGCATGTTTGGAGCTGGGCAAGTTTAATACTAACTGCTGTAGTGCTTATTGACAGGAAATAAACAATAAAGAGTGCTTCATGTGACGCTGGCCTTTACATACTGGCCTTGTACAGGTAGTATGACTAACTAAATATTATTGGCACAGTTTGCTTACAAATAAATATATTTCTGTGGTATAAAACAAGCATTTTCCCACCAGCTTATATATTTTTTTCTTTTGGTAAGCAGGCTAATGAATGTGAGCCACTGATCAGTCATAACATTATGACCACCTTCCTGATTTTGTCCCAGTCTTTTTTGCAGGCAGCACATGCAATTACAATGTATTGTTTATTGTGATGTTTTTCTCTCAGAAACAGTAATAACTCCTTTAGCTCAACAGTCGCTCATCTGTTGGATCAAACCACACTGGTCCAATGTGCCTCACTAGCTATACTCACTCAAATAGGCTTGCCTTTTTTTACGTTACCCAGTTATCGGTGGTCACAATAGTATGGCCTGATTGGTATGTTTAAACAAAGTAATTATACTTTTTATTTTTGCACATTGCCTTCAGTTGTCATTAAATCTGAGTGGTAATAACTGAGTTAGTGCTTGTAGCATAATTATGACTTTGCACTAAAAATATAACATGACCAGACTCTTGTTACAGTAAGAGTCTGGTCATTTCCAGTAAGCTTCTCCGTTGACTGGGAAATCATTGAACAGTGTAGCTTACATCATGGCAAAGTATGACTCACAAAGATACCATTTGGTGGTAATAAAAATGGCTTGTGATGATAAAGTAATTTGCATTATAAATACAAGAACATTTTACTAGACCTGTTCTTGTAGACCGACCTGTATACTCTATTTATCGTTTCTACATTTTACTTTATATAACGATAAAATCATTAACATAACAATATACAAGGGACATCAGTAAGACTTTTCTTCTTTTTTCTAACTAGATATGTGCTGAAGTACTGCTCTGCAAGTCCCCAAAAGTGTACATTCATTTGATTGTCTTTGCCTTGAATTTAATATATTTTGAAAATAAAAAAAATATCAACCAAAGCCATGCCAGAAATGTTTTAATTTCTTGACATCTTCTGGTGGAAATATATTAAAAAGGACTCATTACCTTTTATATAAGCATATCTAATATATACAGCACAATAACATAATGGTCAGAGTCTGATTCATGCCTCTCCACAGTCCCCCGGGGGGACAGTCCTGTGGTGGCTGCCTTCCCACCTGAAACACCATGGTTACAGCCCGGCCCGCTCTGTTTGTGTCTTATACCATTTGTTTTGCTGTTATTTTGAGTAGACACAATGGGCAATGCACAATATCACCATGGTGACCAATTTTTTTTTAAGTTTGTCCCTGTGTGCGTGTGTAGGGGGTGAGAAATATCACTGAGGAGACAATACCTCCTGGGACCAATGAATGGAAGGCCTTGTGCCATGTTATTTTAATGCTAATGCTAATGTTCAAACAATAATGGGTAAATGTGGATTTAAAGGTACCGTCGCTGAATACTCCTTCCCTCACAATATGGTCTGATGAAACAGTGAGTGCTTAACTGTCCAAGCAGACCTAGCCAGTGCTGAAATGGCAACATTGCCAGGAGGATTTTTGGCAATCATTGATTCAGTCTTGACCAACCTTGTGATGGTCCCAAGCCTGGATAAATGGAAAAGGTTGTGTCAGGAAGGGCATCCTAAATGCAAATTACTGTACACTAATGATTTGCTGTGGTGACCCCAGAAGATATAAGCTAAAATGAAGAGTAGGATTTACTGTTAAAAGCATTAATAATTATAAAACCCCTAAATGGTGCAATATAGTCGTATACACCACTTGATGTACAGTATATGGTGCTGTTGTAGTGATCATCATTCAGTATCCTCATTAGGTTGAGTGCAAAAGCGCTCGATGCAACGCATCTCTTTTGTTGTAGAGTCACCGGCGGTGAGTGCTACAGAGATATTGACAGATCCTTTTGGTGAGCTCCTTTGGCTAATTCACATAATACTACTGAAGCTATGAGGATATGAAGTAAGCATAGCAGAGGTTGGAGACATTGTGCTACTCAATGGGAAGCCAGAGGTGTTGACAAAGGATCAATACACCTCCAACTGGGGCCCACTTTGTCATACAGTAGCTTACATGCTTTGAGTGTACATACATTCACTATAAGCCAAGACTAGCCATTCCTCACTCACACAGTGACTGTCACAGGAAAATAAATTAACTTCAGATGCATTTCAGCTTTACTACCTACATCTTATTCCCCCGGGGGTTCAGCTCTGGCCCGGTCTAAATATTCCATTATAGGCATCGATTGGTCGAGTCAGCCTGCCACCACCATGTACTTTTAAGATGTCAGTGCAGGTATTTGTGTGACTCATGTCCGCTAACTTTTTAACCTGTGTAGGTAGAAGAAGTTCCCCATTTGATTTGTGCTGGTAAAGGTATGGATTATTGCTGTGTAGTTCTAAAAAAAATCATGAAGTGACGTCAAGGAAATGAATCAAAATTGTACATTGTGGTGTTTGTCTTTGGGATCAACTTTATTTGACGTGATTGAATCTGGTATATGGGTCGTCTGACTACTAGAACTATCTTTGGGCATGTTTGGGCCTTAGGTGGGGTTCATCCTCGACATTGTCCAGTTAGTTGCAGGGCTGACACAGGTACTTACAATGACAACCAACTAATCACTTTCACATTTATTGTACAGCTATTTGGTGTCTTGTAGTTTCTGATGCTACAGTGCTTTCTTTGGCAGTATTCTTCCACCCAGCAGACAAAAACCATTGTTTATTGACTGATCAGCTGCAAGTGGTTCTACACCATATTATCTAGCATATAATATCACCTTGAACCTACAGTAATCATGACTTCAGTTTCCAAGGAACATGTCATGAGCCCCACACCATATATTTGTACTGAACTGACTAAAGTTAGCACAATTTTAATCTTACTTTATCACCACAGGAATTAACCTGCTAAAGCTAAAAAGAGTAGACACAATCTTCTTTGGCTTTGTGCTTCCTGTCATCACTGGCTGCAGATGTCGGTATTTGCAGCCTAATCCTCAAAGTATTCTGAAAGTGAAGCACATACTATGGACCGCATTTTCACAGGCCTTTTTATGACCTAATATTTGCTGCTATAGTCCAATGGCTTCATATTTTGTAGGTTCAGAGGAGATCGTCTGCAGATCTTAATGATGCTTTTTTTATTCAAACCAGTCTGCATGGTTTGAACTTCAGCTAGTACTGTATATCTTGAAAATATGTGCATGAATACATGTATTGGTTTTCAGGCTGATTAGCTTTAAAAAAAATAAAACTCATTGTAGTTTTATAACGGATGATTTGCAGCTGTTGTGTCACCATTACCAGACTAATGGCTGGTGGGTATTAACCCTGTGATGTTTCTGTGGGACTACTGTGTCACTACTTTCTAAAAATATTTTAGCTGAAAAATGATGGTCTGATTTTAGCTAAATGGAAAGCCCTTCTCACACAACAAAGTCAATAGAGCTGGTGGTGCTTAATGCCCCTCTAGAGTCCGTTCAGCTTGTTTGGTGCAATGGCTGGTTTTGTGGCTTATTTCCCCGTCCATAACATCCTTTGTTGAGCTATTCTAGCCAAAATTGACTGCCAGTAATTTCCTAAATGGATAGATTGAGTAGTGTATGCATCCAATGGAGCAGACAAGTGCACTCTTCTGGACAATAATATGCTGGATATTTACAGTACTTCTAGTTAGTAATTATCTTCAGGTTTAGTTCCTTAAACTTGATCTCAACATTCCTGAGTCAATCTGGGACAACCATAAAGAGACAGATAGATGTGAGCAGCTGAACCACTGCCACTGACGAAATGGTGGGAAGAACCTCCCTTTCCTTCAAAAATATATACTTGCACTTTTGACTTTTGAAGTGTTTCTTAACTAAAAAGTGATTTCTATAGCTCTTTACGTAACGGCGTGTCTTCAGATCTAAAACCTTTGCACAGTTTGCTTTATACCTGACCCTCGTACAGCCTTGCGAAAGAATGTAAACAACTTATTTTCTATTCCTTTATTACTTTCTGTCTGCTCCTTACCGTAAGCACAAGCAACATGGGCTATAACTCTTATCTGTTGTCTCCATGGAGAGGTGGCGTAATAGAGTGCTATCAGGAAGACTATCATTGTTTTTGCTTTACTTTTTGGAAGGCTGAGCTCATTCAGGTTCGTGTCTTAATGTCAGATGCTATATAAAATATACTAAAATAATTCAGGGAGGGGGGTGGGGAGGGGGACTGTCTTTTGCAGATATTTGCTTCAGTTTTCGTTCTCAACCATTGCACAACCAGTTAGCAACAGAGCTAATGAGTACATCAGAGCACTTCCTTATTCCAGAATACTTTCTGATTTATGCAGCAGGCTAAACCAATGACAGACGCTACCTTGATCAACCATTATTAGATCTATCCACAAGCTCTATTATTGATTGTTTTTAGGTCCCAAAAGGTGTTTAGAGTCCCAAATTTATGAATATTATGTATATATTCAGTGTGCCTAATTAATAGCCCTCTAATGCACAGTAAAGACTATTTTAAGTAATATTTAAATCTTTTTTTAACATCCTCTGTAATAAGATACATTTAATGAGAACTTGGCCGCCTAACATTGTTCACACTTTTTGTAGTTTTGTAGTTTCCTTTGTTCTGTTGCTAATCTAAACTGAATGCTGCAAATGTGTGGGAGTTTGTTTGGCATTGTTTTATCATTTCTGCCCCACATCACATTGGCCACTCAATGAGCTGAACAGAGGAAACTGTGACTCTTCCTGTCTACACCAATCTTTATCTGTTTGCTAAACTGAGCCAGGTTAAAATCATATTCATCACAGTATTCCTCTTTTATATTTCATATTCCAATATGTTACTGTTCATGTATTAGATTTATGCCATTGTTTGCACATTGAGCTAAAAAGACAGACATTACTTTGAACTTTTGTGTGCAAGGGAGCTTAAGCCTTTTTGTGAGAATACTGGTGAACTGAAAAATATATACACAAGAAAATACAATAGACTTTTCACTGCTTTGTAACTATCACCCATTGTTACACAAGCACACAACAGCAGTGTGTCCAAAAACCTCATCAAGGTTCACTTCAGGTGCAGCAGATAAGGCCATTGACTGTACCTTTTTAATCCAACGGGTCACACTGCACTCAGTCAGACCAACAAATGATTTCCCATAGATCATTTCCATTATCTTTGACTTCAGTATAAAGCCTAGCGTTTGTGTTTAAGTATCATTTAAAGGTCCTTTATTATGCTTTTTTTGCACATTTCAATCTATTATGGATACATTTACGTTACCATTTTACGTTTTGCAATTTCACAAAGGCACAATATTCTGTGTGTTCTGCGTATCTAATACAAGCTGTTTTTTTGGAGCTCCCACTAGGACTTGATGGCAAAAGCTCTGATTAGACACCTATCTCTTCAAGTCAGGACCAAATAATTTGTGCTGGATTTCGGGGGGTTTTACATCTTCTGGGATATAAACAAAGCCTTGACACCCTCACAGCTGAACACACATCTCCAATCAGATATGTTGTTAAATGGTGGTAGCAACAATACTTCTCTGGGAGCGTTTGTTGACAGTGCAGGAGCAGGCTGGAGCGCTCCTAGAAAGGAGCGAGGTTGCCCCTATTTGTTACATCACATAAATTCATTTTCAGCTCAATCAGGGTGGGACAAAATATTGATATATATCGAGAATTTTCTTTGGGAGATAAGTATCTGTATTGCAGGCTGCTGTATTTTGTATATTTCACAAAAATAAAATCTGCCAATACTTACATTTTCTTATTTTGAGAAAGTGACTTATTTGTGAGATAAATTTAAAGTATTCTCCATTTTAATTATTAAATTAACTATATTTATTTAAAAAAATGAATACAGTGTAAATGCAGTATTAATTCCTTTAAAAACTGTGAAATATCATAGGCTATTATGTGCAATATATTGAGTATCGCAGTATTGCCATATTTTTGGTATATAACAGTTAAAATCTCATGAAAGTTGATTTTGCACATTATTGGACCTTTAAACACACAACTCAACCTAGAAGTATTATTTGTTCAGTTTGTAGCAAACAAGAAACACACCAGCGGTTATGACCATAGAAATGAGGAGGTTAGATAAACATAGAGACTGTGAACAGTTAGGCTCCTGTTAATGCTTTAATTGACATTTCGGATAATATTTATCCCCCCGGCTATTGCCACCATTACAAGTGGATTCCTTCTCATCTTGTTTTGAAAGCCTCAGAAAGGATTAGAACATTTTACATTTTGTTTGAATGATTCTGCCCTTGTTTCTAGTAGGTGTTTGTACGGTCAAGGCTTTTTTCAGTGTCTCAGTGTTTTCAGTCTCTCTGTGGACTTTGCACCATTGATTGTATTGATTGTTTTAGGCGTCCTGAAAATCCCCCTGCCATTGTGTGTACTTAAACCAACACAATGTAACTTCTGCTCTCTCTTGTGCTCCCTCTCTTTGGTTGATAAGAAAAAGCCTAATCCTGACAACCATATCGACATATACATGGTGCATAAAATGTCTTGCTCAAAGACACAATGGCACTATGAGGGAATTAAACCTCCAGCCTTTAAGTTAGTGGGCAACATGATACCCTCAAAGCCACCGTTATCCCAGTGTGTGACACCCAAAGCCACACTGTTGACCTTTCGGAGGCCAACAAGTTCAAACATATTGAAGGATTGCTGTTAAAGCCTCTACAATGACTGCCCCGCTCCGGTACGGTCAAAGTCAAAAGAGATGCATGTGCTGAGATTGACACGACTGCATTTTCTGTCTGTTTACACAAGGCTCCTCGCTGCGGGAAGCGCAAATGATTTTGGATGGCGGCACCGTGGCACTTGCAATTAGCAAGACAAAACTATATTGAAGAAAAACTCTTTCTGAGC
Source organism: Philypnodon macrostomus (assembly GCA_036025475.1). NCBI lineage: Eukaryota > Metazoa > Chordata > Actinopteri > Gobiiformes > Eleotridae > Philypnodon > Philypnodon macrostomus. Next base: position 8,202 of record JAVQKC010202897.1, on the reverse strand, counting down.
TGCCACTTACAGGCCCCCATTGTGTCTGGGCCTGTCTACCTTCCTTGTGTGTTTTGACTTGTGTGTGTATGTCATCCTCTGTATTCAGCTCTTGCGCTTTTTTAGGCATTTCGGTAAAGATTTATGCACTCAGAGGAAATTACTATCGATCCTCCGCCTCCCCTTGCTCACGAACCGTGGGGGGCCTTTCTAGATAAGTCACCAGGCTCTAAATGCACCTCTTGTCTTTTTCTATATAATTGCTCCATAGCCTACCACACACCGGTTCAGTGCTCTGCTTCATACATCACAGTGTTAGTCGCGGTGAGAAAATAATTGATTGATAAAGATCTGACTGATGGAGAAAGCCGTCGCTGAAAGGTCAAGGGCTACGCACACCTACGTAGGCTATAAGAAAGTAGCCAAGATGTTGCGCCCAGTGACAATAGGAACATGAAGTAGCAAGAGGCAGCGGTGATGGAAGTATGCTGAATCGTTTACTGTACTTTCCAACGATAACTCACTCCGGAGTATAGGTCGCATCATGAAGAGGGAAAAGAACATGTATAAGTTGCACTGGACTATACGATTTTAATTATACAGAAATGTATACCACAAAAGCCAAGACCAAGAACATACATTTATCTGAAAGGGGAAATTATTCAAACTTTAACGCCTAATTCACACTGACTGTGGTACGGAACGGGCACCGCAGAAGCTCCCACGGAAAAAGAAACTACTGAAGTCTGAGCTCACATACACACAGGCTCCACATACACACACAGGCTTCACATACACACACAGGCTCCACATACACACACAGGCTCCACATACACACACACACAGATTTCACATACACACACAGCTCTGTTCTCCACGTGCACCAGTGAGAGGGGTTCTGCCTGGACACGTACAGCACACGGACCACACTCTGTGTGAATGACAGTCCGGAGGAAGACTGTACAGAAACCTCTCCACACATACGTACTGCATTCAGTGTCAATGAGGCGTAAGGGCGCACACCTGCACAGACATTTACAGACGCAACGAAGTTCAAACGTAAGAAACAATAGAGTGAATCAGATCTCAGAGGGTTAAATACATCAGACTCACGTGTTTGAGGCTTTATCCTCCGCTACAGCAGCAGGCTTCTGTGTAGCCGATAGTTTCCAATACGTCATATTATAGTGAAATAAACAGCTCCTAAACAGAGCATGATCATCTCTGTATTAACTTTATATCATTACTACCATCTTTATAATCAACAACCGATTTGTGATTATATCTATATATTTGAACTGTAAAACAAGCCTCTAAAGTCGAGGCATTTCTCCACATGAAACCAAAACAACACGTCTTTCTGAGACACACCCCTGTTGTCACGGCGACTGCAATGATCGCTACACGGAAAGACTGGTTTTAAATTACCATTTTAAAATGGTGGTGTGAAAGTAAAGGTTTGTGAACCATAAAAAGTTGAATGGGGCCGTTTCGCCAATATACACTTTGGTGTCGGTGACAACAGCACAGGCCTAATTAATGCCTTGAAACACCTTAATCGAGCCATTGATCCGGATGAACATAAACAAAATCTTATGATTTTTGGCACAGTGATCCGGGCAGGTGTAAATTCTTGCACAAACTTGCACATACTTTGCCTCAGTTATTATGCATTATCTTTTTGAATCATCTGACACAAACTGTAAGATGCTTTTGATGACTTTGACATACAGTACGTTAATACATTTAAAAGACCAAGAATCCAATATGGAAGCTGTTTTAGTGAAAGTCACTAATGTTACTACCAATGTTACACACCAAACACTGAACACTGGGATAACAGTACTAAAGTACTGCATGCTATATGAGACATTAATTAGCTAGTTGGTTACATTCCCTCAAATCTAAAATAAACGAAGACCTACACTAATGCGCTGTTAATAATAGTCTAGGCTTGGGCCAAAAATCTGCTGGCTCCCCAAGCTTAAATGATCACACTTAGAGAATAGCGGGATGCCAGACATTCTTCAGCGGGACTCAACAATAAGAACGGAGTTGCCAGGGGGAAGAAACCGTCATGTTGGGCTTGTAAATCTGAAAGCTCAGCTGTCCAAGTCAGTAAGTCATAAAGAAGAGCTAAAGAGTTTGCAGAAGCTGTGGAGGATGCTATATACAGCATGTCTTCTGCTTTATTGTCCGCTGAGAAATATTTGCACTCCACCAGTCAGAGTTGTCGGGTAAAGATGCTTACGCAGTGATATACAAGCAATTTTCCCTCAAAATGAGCATCTAATTGGAAGATATTCAAAGAAGTGCCATTAAGAGTACATTGCTGAAGGAATTTAAAATGACAAGCAATTGTATTCCTCTATAGAGAGCCAATATGTATAGGGAGTATTCTATGTAAAAGTGAAGATCTGGAGAAATAGGGCTGCGCAATATAGCACACGAATAATGTTATTGCAATATCAGCAAATTTTTAGATTAACGATTAATCATCAGATCGAAAAGTGCGTAAATCAGGACATATGTTACAAAATTTGAACCAGGGGATACTGAAACTATGCCACCAGAGGACTTCTGGATAGAGCATTTTCATCTTAAATGAAAAATTAAATGAAAAATAAAATATTTTATAAAAGAAAAATTGGTCTAATTACTGTTCTTACTTTTTTCTTCATGATGTAGAGTCTGTATAGTCCAGTTAACGATTATTGTATTACAGAATTAGTTGACGATTATTTCAATAATTAATTAATCACGATTGATCCGATTAATTGGTTCAGCCCTAGCGATATCTGTATAATGTATGAACTTGCAAAAATCTAAATACTGTAAAACACAATCATGCCAAAGTCTTTAATCTGACAATCGTAGTTCCTAAAATTCTTAAATTCTTAAAATTGCTTCAATTGCTAAAACAAGGACAACGTAGTACAGGATTCTTAATTGATCATGCATAAAAATATAAAACATTCAATAAAAATAGATATAGCAATATTCAACATGGTTATCGAACATCAAATGTTTATGTATTGTATTGTGTGGTCCTAAGGAGAATGTCTTTGGTTAAAGTATTAGGTCTCATTTACCCCTACATTACAATATATTACCATTGTACCCTTATTTTTAAAAAGGTACTAATGTAAAACTTTGAGTAGCACTTTTAAAATATCTTCATTTAAATGGCCCTATATGTGATCAGGACACAAGCCTTACTTTAGGGACAAACGTCTCAGATTATAATTATGCGTGTGGGTCTACGCAATCACACGATTGGACACAGAACTCATCAGTGATTCAGCCTCTGCAACGCTAGAACTTTTATGTTTTTCCTACCACTGGGAAATTCATATCACAACACAATTTTTTCCCTTGTCTGACACATGCCCTTACCCACATCTGTCCTGGCCTGCCTCCCATACATCAACAAACTGCTGACATTTTAGCAAAAGACACATAAAACTTCTAACATTTGATGCACTGACATTTATTTATATTCCCGTTCATAGTACACGCCTTAGCAATAATACAACAAATAAAACCTTTATAAAGCCACTGTGGTTTTCTTCAGGCATGTCCGTGTGTGATAGTATGTGAATGGAAATTGCCTCTATCTCGTTTGTTAAATTTGGCCTGCACCTCTACAACAGATTGAGCGGGCAGATTGTTGGAGCATTGGTGATTAAGACTTTTTGACAAGTCTGATTACTCGACGACATGCAGCAAATCAGCTTCTATTTACAGCCAGGAGGAGGCCAGAGGACTAGCGGGGCTACGGCCTAATGAAGTCATCTCCGTCCCGGTCACATAGCGCCGTGTGGTTGGGGTTGTCTGAATATCTCCAGAGACTGCCTCCATGTCCGTCTGTCTGTTTCATGTCTAAAAGCCTCTGGCCTCAGTCGGCACATTCAAGCGTGTACTGAGTCTCTCCCCTTGTTTACTCCCTAATTCACTAAACTAGAGGCAAAAAGCTGCAAGTGATGTGAGATTTTGGGACTTCTGTGTTGTGGATGAACAGTTTATATTCAGTATTATTTCTAATACCCAATGATGTGATACAAAGATGTCATTAGAGTTTGTAAAAAAAATTTGGACTATATAATAAATACATGTGCCACAAAATCAATCATCTGTTCCTTAACATGCGGCTAAAATAAGTATCTTGCAATGAAAATCCTGGATCTAGATGGTGTTCCCTTGTTTACTCCCAAATGCTCTAAATGAACAAGAAAAGCTCCAAGCAATGAGACATAGTTGGATTGGTGATGAGCTATATTTAATATGTTCAGCTTGTAACATTGGTGTCTTCAGTCAAGGACACACAAGGCGAATACAAACCTTGACTAACATGGGAGAATAAGTAACACAAAGATGATGAACATTGCAAAAATAGGACAATGGTAAACATGTTCTTGCTCTATCCATTTTTGTGTGCGGTCTGCATGTCCTCCCTGCAACACAGCAGGTACTCTGGTTTCTTCCCATTGTCCAAAGACATTCATGCTCAGGTGAACTAGTGGACCTCAACACTGTCTGTCATTGTAAGCACCGTGATTACCTGGCTATTGTCCAAGGTGTGCCCCATCCCACTCCCTAATTTATGCAGCTGGTATGGACTATACAGTAAGCACCACTGAATCAGTCATTGTCACATACAATCTATTGGCTTCTACTATTACAGTCTATCTGATATAAGTAATGGTGATAATCGTATTATGTTGGTTACTTTAGTGTTTGTGGTTTGCTTGAGTCACCATTCTTCATATTTTTGAAAACAAAGTAAATATAGTCAAAGAGACAGAGGAATAGTATCCTTGCCAGTCCTGTATATGGATTTAGATGCTTGATCCAAACGGCTCCACAAACATGTCGTGGCACGCTCTCACATCTCATGAGTCTTCACTTATTCATACACACAGACTTTTGCAGGGAAGCAGGCTGCTACTCAAGGAATGCACTCACAACCATGTATTTAGATTTCCTCAGTTCTTTCCCTGAAATTGGAACGATTTTTCATTATCAAAAAGATATTGGCTTTGAGATTTTGAGACTTTATTTTTTAGGATTTTATCAAATCAATTTGTTTGGGAAACAATGAATAAATTGCACATGCCAGTATAATCTAAAATGGGTACAGAGGATAATTACAAGAATTCTGAGCATACAAAAAAAAAATTTGTTGTTTTCAACATTTCTGTAAGGACTTCAGGAAAATCAGGAATTTCACTTCCAGCCAAAAGTCTAACTGTTACTAATGTGTACAATAAATAAACATACAATGTGAGGAACATTCACTAATGTTTTCTAACCAGGCTCTGACATCACCTACATGTAGCAGAGTGGTTGGCATTTGTCAAAACCATCTTAATTTGCAATATTCTGTGACTGATGCTAATTTCTCCATTGAAAATGTATTATGGTCTTGCTGTTTACAAACTTTGAATGGGTCTATATAGTCCTAATTTTGACATGCTTGTGCTTGATGGTCAAATGACAGACTACTTGCAATACCAGCAGGTGATATCACATTTTAGCAAATTTGAGATATATATATTGTTCTAGCCGAACTTCCCATGATGCCCTTCTCTGCTATTATTGTACCCAGGATGTGTGTAAAACAGATGTTCGGGTCTTGTCAGTATCAGGCAGTCACGGTCAGACTGAGCATAGTGACATGTTGATGGAGGAAAGAGCCACAGTGGACTAAACTGCTCTGAAAAAATATGACAAAGGCAATTAAGGTAAACTGCCACTACAGCGGGTGAGTGGCAGTTGTGTGTGTGTTTTAGTGTGTATCTAGTGGGATAGTGTTAGAGGGAGGATGTTCTCTTGGCGCTCCCCAGCCCCTGTCACCAAGAATTAGGACAAACCTCTCGGAGCAGAGAATATACAAGCTGCTGATGCTCCCCTTCAGTGTAGAGGAGAGGGAGGAGGGGAGACCGGGCAGACATTTCAAGTATGTTTAGTTCTGGTCTAGCCCTGGTTTAGTACTAGTTTAAGCCTGATCAAGGGAAGTATTGATTTAGACCTTGTTTAGTTGTAGTGTAGAGTTGGTTTAAGGCTCGTTTATACTGCCATTTTGTACGTAAATATATGCGTGAATTTTTTTTTATATGTAATGAATATATACTGTGTTTTCAACTTATGTATTATTTTAAATAACCTGTAGGGGACACTAGACGTTAATCAAAGATTTTACCAAGACATGAGCTGAGGAAGAATACAACAACAAACATTGTTTTTTTTCACTACATTTTCAGTAAAGGCGGCAGACAAAACCAGCGGTCAGTGTTGTCTTTGAACATACAGCGACCTACAGCCTGTGACTCTTTTAAAACGTCAGTCTGTGCCCCTGTTTGGCCGTTGAACAGCGCTCGCTCAGGCCAACGCATGTACTGCTCCGCTGGTACGCATCCGCCACCTCTCTAGAGTTGGACCTAACTTTGTTTGATTTTAATAATTATATATTATATTATCTTATTTTTATTCATTTACCTTCCCTTTTAATTCTTTTTAGTCACTGTTTTACAATTTAAATTTTTTGTATTATTTTTAATTTCCAGTGTTCCTCAGAGGGAGCCCTCTGCACTGGAGTTTGTATCACCCATGGCTGCAGGGGTGCTGTCCGTGGTACTGGTCCATTTGGTGGTGTGTCTGCTCACGGCTGTGTGCCTGTGTCAGTGTCCTGGGGGCTGTGGTCTGGTTGACTCCTGGTGCAAATGGCTCTTGTTATAGTGTTTCCTCACCTGGCTCCTCTGTGCTCAGCCATATAATCTATCTGTGTATAGTGTAGTGTTGGTAATGGGGTGTATGGAGGGAGGGGGGCTGATGGGCCATTGCTTTTAAATATGTGAATCAATTTGTGTTGCTTTTTAAATGTATGAAAAGAGCTTTATAAATAAAGTTTGATTACTACAAACAGAATCGACACAGATGACGAATGAAGGCTCCATGCCTATTCGTCTGCATTTTGAACGTAGAGTATAAATGACTGGTGAACTTTGAATGAATTTTAGCCCTGATTTAGCCCTGATTTAGCCCTGATGTAGCCCTGCTGGTTGAGAATTGATTCAAAACTGATTTTGTCTTGATTTAGACCTGGTTTAGATCGGGTGGAGACAGCCCTTGTCTTGATTTAAACCTTTAGACCTGTTTTAGTCTTTGTTTCTGCCTGGTTTAGACTTTATTTAAACTAGTTCTGATCTTGATCTCGGGATTTTGCTCTTATTTATACCTGGAACCTGAGTTAGTCCTTTTTGGTCCCAAGTTATTCTTGTTTTAGACGTAGTTTAGACTTAGTTAATAGCTCCTCTTGATTTGTTTTGTCCTTGTTAAGCAATGCATTTTTCAGCATCAAACCTGAGTTAGTCCTGGTTTATGGCCATTTTATTTCAATGAAATAAACTCCACTGATGCTCTGAGGTGAGGGAGGAGAATGGATACTTTTGGAGCATGTGCTTGTAGCCTCATGGTTTGTGACTTGGGATGACAAAATGCACAGTGAGATCAAAGGAATCTTCATCTTAACCAAATTTGATGCACCTCTACCCCTCTCAGTACATACTTCTAGTGACATATTGCTGTCTTTTTAAGTCTTGCCTCATCCCAGGAGGTGCCGTGTGAAGTGGTCCCATCATTATCCCTCAGTGGGAGGTAGAACAGAGGTGTCAGTGAGGTGGGATGGATGAAGACAGGTTAGCGTCACAGAAATGTAGCAATGTCATGAGTGTGTGCATATAACATGTAACAAGATACGTCACAATAAGTAAACATGAACCTTTTTAGTTTCGTCTGTTTTGCTTGGTTCATTTTGCGGTATTGTAACAAATGTCTGGCCTCTGCTTGAGATCATGAGACACTGGTTGCATAGCTTAAGAAAGACGATGCCGTTTTGCTACCTGGTGGAGCATAACTGGGACATGAGGTTGGCTGAGACAGGATATTAAAGCCACAATGAAGTTGCACAAATAAAAAGAGAATGTGTGCAATAACTATTGAATGTTGCCAAATCGGTCTAATCACGCATGTGTGAATGTACTTTTTGGAATCTCAAATTGGTTATTGGTCATACAATGTCAATTATTTTGCTGTTCAATTCAATTTAAATTCAATTTTATTTGTATAGCCCTATATCACAACACAGTTGCCTCAGAGGGCTTCACAAAAAGAGATGCATGTAAACAATAAACAATAGACAGGGTCATTGCAAACAGATAATAA